>PVIY010017578.1:13676-49309 GCA_004026745.1 Myrmecophaga tridactyla | reverse complement strand
TAATGAGCATGTATATATTGCTGATAAACTCTGAAAAGAAAAAAAAGAAAAAAAATATGAAGGATATATTTTTAAAGAAGAAAAAAATCATAAACGGGATATTTCCTTGGCAAAGACAGACATTGGCAGAGAGAACAAAGATGATTGATGGGCAAAGAGAAGGTATCAAGAGAGAAAGAAGTTAGGTTTTGTACAGTAGTGCCTAAGTGGTGTGCTGGTTTGAATTTGTGTACCCCAGAAGAGCCGTGTCCTTTAATCCTCATTCAGCATTGCTGGGAGGGAATTTTTAAAAATTGTCTATGGAAATGTAACTCACCCAATTGTGGGCAGTAACTTCTGATTAGATGATTTCCATGGAGATGTGTTTCCATTCATTCAAGGTGGGGTTGCTTACTGGAGCCCTTTAAGAGGGAACCATTTTGGAAAGAGCTACAGAGCCTGCACAGCTAGAGAGACACATTGGAGATGAAGAAGAAAAACGCTCCTGGGGGAGCTTCACGAAACAAAAAGCCAGAAGAGAAAGCTAACAGATGTCACCATGTTCGCCATGTGCCTTTCCAGTTGAGAGAGAAACCCTGAGCACAACTGGCCTTCTTGAACCAAGGTATCTTTCTCTGGATGCCTTAGATTGGACATCTCCATAGACTTGCTTTAATTTGGACATTTCACAGCCTTAGAACTGTAAATTTGCAGCTTAATAAATTCCCTTTTTGAAAAGCCATTCCATTTCTGGTATACGGCATTCCGGCAGCTAGCAAACTAGAACAAATGGGAAGGCACAGGTAATAGTCAGCTTCCTCTTCTGCAAGTCTTATGAGTGAATGAAAACTGCCTCAACATGGCCCTACAGCTTGGGAGGACTGGCAGCAGAAGAGGTCAGATTACACAGCACTCAAGTTCAAAGAGCCTCTTTTCTTGACTCAAAAACTGAGGAGCAGTGCCGAGAAAATGACTTGAAGCAGTAACAGCTCTTTCTACTCGTCCAAAGCCAGACTGTGGATGAGATGTCTGTTTGTTCATAGATTCTAGTATTATTTTGTTTGCATTTTCCCTCTTCTGTGGTTCAGAAACTAAATCCAAACTATTTCATCAAGTTGGAAATTCAATCGTATTTTCTGGGTTTGTACTTCTGAACTGAAAGTGAACTCGGGCACTTCAGTTCATATGATTTTGGAACAATGTGACTTTCTGTTTTGAAGAAGAGCGGCTTTAAATGTCTCATAAATGGGCTCTGCTAGTTCTTAGAGATCAAGCAGCACTTATGAAATCCTTTCCCTAAATTTTAGTGTAATAGTGAATAAATAAATGTTAAAGAAGGAGAAATGTACAGATTGTACATCTCAGATTACACACAAATTCAGAAAATTTTTTTAAAAAGTATCTGTTCCTTTAAGTCCAGGGCAGAAAAATCGCATCAAGAATTGCAAAAAGGATATTGAAAGTTACTTACAGATTACAATCTAGGACAATACATTAATCTAAAATATAAATTAGTAAGGCTGGTGCAATCTCCAAAATGGCATAAAATTTACTGGAAGAAGTTTTTATATACCGGTTACTTAAATGATTCTACAATGTTAAGGCTGCATGTAATACAGATTAAAATTTTCGTGCAGTCTTATTTTACAAAATAATTACCATGCAAGCAACTATTGAGTATCCAAAATATGAATAACATAGCTCATAAACTAAAATAAAATAAATACATTTGCATCAAATTTTTTTTCTCAGCCTGGGTAAGAGAATAATGCAGAGTGATTGTGAACTATAAAACTATGCAATTTCTAAAATAGCAGCAGGCAAGGGTTTTCTAAGGAGGGTAAGAAATAGATATAAGGATTGATCCAAGTTATTTTCACTCTTTTTGTGGAGTCTCTTTTCCAAACCAAGAATTGATACATATTTGAAGATTATCATTCTACTTAAAGGAAGAACAGGGTCTAAGCAATAACTGAAAGAACAGGACCTGGCAAATATGGGATTTTGCATTGCTTTATATTCCAAAATATAGACTGCTAGATTTCTCTGACTTGAAAGTACTCACGCATTAGTTTCACTTACGTAAATGTTTTAGTGTGAAGTGTGCTAAAAAGTAGAATAGAAAGCAAAATTGGAAGGTGGGATTATCAAGGGAGCCTTGAGCTTTGGAATCCAATTTTCCTAGAGGAGTTGATGTCCTACCGAAATTTCCAGGCCTGCAGGTCTTCAGCCTGCCCTGCACATTTCACTTAGCTTGTTGAACAGTTTATTGAGTATCATGTACTAAGTGCCGCAGATGCATAAGATGTGGTCTGCCTTTTGCACTGGTGATGCTGTTTTTGTGAAGAGGGGCCCTCGGTCGGTTCTGTATGTAGCCCAGCAGCATTTTGAGATTGCTTTGATGGAGTGCTTAATAACTTGAGATTGATTTTCACAAATAGATAGTTCTGGGATAGTTAACTCTTATTACTTAACAAGTAATAATTCACTTAACATGTTAAGTAGTTAATTTGGCACCTTCAGAGATTCTACACTAAGATGAAAAAAACCCTCATTTGATACTCACGTGATGCCTGTGCTCATATGTGAGCCATTACTTTGGAAAACATGGACGATTCTGTCCCAAATAAGTTTGATTTGCTTGGTTCCTTAGGGTTGAAAAATTATATGGTCTGAATTGTGCTTAGTCTCTAATGAAAGCCAAGGTTATGGGACCTATATCTGTGTGCAAAGAAATGCATTAGCTTGTTTTATCCTCACCAGGATGCTAGGAGAGAGAATCATTCCCATTTTATACCTGATAAAACTGAAACAGAAATGTCATGTGCCCAAGATCACACCTTTAGGAGAGTGAAGACTAAAACCCAGATATTTTTGACACCAAGTGCTCTTCTCTTTCTGTTATTCAATGGTGTATGTTTTCCCTAATGGTTTTCAGTCAAGATAAACCATGTAACCACTTTAATGCAGAAATCCCTCTAGTCCAAAGTAAGAATTTCAATACCTTGTCTAAATTTCACTGGCTATTTCAATAGCACAGGAACAGGAAATTATTCAATTCATGAGAAAATTCATGCACCTGTGGATTTCATCCTTTGTGTCAATTGAATACGTGAAGTTGGATTTGATTTGCTCCATGACTAAACTCTAAAATTGGGATTTAAAATGGATGCGTAATCTCACTATGATTCTATTTCTCCTGTAATGCTGCCTAATGGTTATGCAAGTCTCAGAAATAAATTTAAAGTAATAAAATGTCCTCTTATCCAATAACGTCAAACTGAGATCTTTTCTGTTCACTTTTGCTAGACCTCTAACCTTTAAAGGTGAGTCAGGCAGCTGCAGAAAACCTGATCTTATTTTCTGCCCCTGGCAAGACTTTTTCAAGTTCATCTTTTTTCCCTTCTCTCAAAATCTGATGAAAAATGAAATGTCAAGAAAACAAGCTCTTGGGCTAAAAAAGTCGTGTCTGTCTCTGTGACAGATGTCAGTTTGAAAGGTTTCAGGTCACCTGTCATAACTCACATCGACTGGACCTCACACCAACATCGAGTTCTGCATTTAAAAATATCCTTGGGAAAAAAAATCAAATGATTCCAAGTCACTGCATTTACCACATCTCTTAACTCTGATTAATGAGACAAGGTGGGGTGGGGAGGCAGACAGAGGGAGAGAGACGGAGAGGGAGGGGGGAGAAAGAGAGAGAGACTTTTTAAAAGGACAGCTTGACCTTTGGGTGCCCCTGGCAGTGAACCAATCAGCATTCTTGTAATCCAAACACAGATGCCTAGAGCTAAACAAATCCTATACTTGTGAACAAGAATTCAGTTTGCTGTCAAAATACAGCGAGGAGCAGTGCAGTGCTGCTTTTAACAAAATATCATGAATTCAAGTTTAAATGGTTCTGATTAATAGAGAAGGGTAACACTGGGCAACGTAATGTCTCGGTGGTGGCACAATTTAGTAACACATATTTCCAGGAAAAATTCCATCAGCGTTCCTGTGCTTTAAAATATCCTGTGTCCTAACGCCATCCTGGACATAGCTCCCTAATATTTTATGCCAGAAACATCACTGATATTGTACAAGTCGGTAGTTTGTAATGACTAATTAATGGGGTTGAACTCTGTTCTCTTCCTGGATTAGTTACACAATGTTTGAATTATTTATCGCAGTGATTAAATAAGTTTCTTTTTTTTTTTTTTTAATAAACCTTTACAATGGCCAAGAAAATTAAAGAATAACAAAAAAAAAAAAAAAAAAAAAAAAAAAAAAAAAAAAAAAAGAAAGGGAAAGTATGGATGCTATTTCATCAGTTTGGAAGTAATCTCAGGCCTTTGCTCTGTTACCAAGAAGATGAAAAATCTAGAGCTCCAAAGGCAGGTTTGCCAAATCTTCCACTCTAAACAAGAGGCCAGATCAGAAGAGATGAAAGAGCCCATGGAATGAGAGCCCCAGAAACTTGAATAGCTCAATAGAGATGTTAGATTTTGTTCTTTGCTTGAAAGAGCTTTTAAGCATATAATATCTCCCTTCTTTCAAGGGCCCACCCTTGACTCAAAGTGAAGGTGTTTCTTGATGGTATGTTTCAAGGCATCCGTATCTGGGACAACACTTATTTTTGCATATGAAAAAAATAGGGATGGGTGGGAAGTAGCGTAGACCTGGAATGCAATTAGTTAGCTTGAAATAGACGGTGGAAAGCTGATTCTGGGCAATGGTTTGTGAAATATATATGTGAATTTAAAAAAAATATCTTTTACAGCTATGTTTTAGCTCAGTGCTTCTCCAACTTTAATGTGCACACGAGCCACCTGGATCTTAACAGGCAGAGCCAGACCAGGAGGTCCGGGGCGGGGATGCCTGAGCATCCGCATTTCCAACAGACACCCTGGCTGAGCTGATGCAGATGCTTGTGGGGGTCCACACACCGGGGTCTAAGATTTTCTGCGACAATTACTTCTCCATTCTCCACTGGTGTGTGTGTGTGTGTGTATGTGTCAAATGTCCCAAGGCACACACGTAATTCTACAGTTCAAGTAAATTATTTTATTTAAAAAATCCCCCTTCTGACATCAAAAAATATATATTTATGGTCTCTTTCTATGTGTCTGTGACTTGATCTCTTTTGGGGAGCCTTCCAATTTTAATATAATTGCACTTACAAGATCCCACAGTGACCCTACAGTGTTACAAAGAAAAGTACAGTACAGTGATGGTGAGAAAGTCAGGTTTTCTCAACCCTGCTCTTGAATCATGAGTTTTTCACTACATCACGGTCTTGCTGGCAGCATTTTGCACTCAACTAGCTAATTTCACGAATACGGATATCTCTTCCCTGAGATAAAGGGATCTGACTGTTCATTACCAAAGGGTTGAACGTCTTATTGAGAATGCACTTGGGCTAAGAAGCACCCAGAGGAAAAACAGTTAAAAACAAGACTAGTTGAGAATGATCAGCAGTGTTTAGACCCCGATAACCACAAACATCCTGGAATTTACTTAACCATGTCTGATTTCCCAGTGAGTCATGTTTACATCTCTACATGTTCGTTTACTTTCCCTTCATTTTTTTCTTGGTCACTCATGCAGTGGAAAGCGGAAACGAAAATCTTCCTCGGCAATTAAGGCGCCCGTCCTCATGTTAGCTATCTGTGCCCGCCACTGGGAGGGAGACATCTCGCCATTACTCCAACAAAGCTGGATCAGTTTTCTCCTAGTCATTATATATTTATATTAAGGACATTCCTGTGACATATCATGCAGCTGCTTTGGTGGGAAACTAATATCAAATGAGAGAGTGCCAGATTTAGTTTCACCAAGATAAAACACCACCATATTTAATGCTCAATTTTCATTCTGTGTATGTTAGATATAAATGTGATTGCTGAGATTTTCACACCAGTGTTATTCATAATTGAGTTTTTCTACTACAAGTTATTTTTATCCTTGGTAAAGATTCTTTCTTTCTTTTCTGTCAAATGCTAAGATCATTGGAACATGTGAAAAAATATTCGCTAATTTTCTCAGAAGACTCAAGGTATTTTCTGCACCGAAGTAGCCCATTGCTGCATTATATTAGAAGAGCCAAGTCACGTGGTGGACTGCCTATCACATAGTAAGGCTTTTAAAGAGCTACTTTATTTTTTCTTTCATGAAAACCTTCATTTTATATTGCCAACTTCCCTTGGCGAGTCAGCCAGATCCTCTCAAGCTGTGCATTAGAACCAGACATGTAGATTGCTTTATTGCTATCGCACTAGACTCCCAAATAACATTACTTCTAATAAACCTTCCCCTATGAGAAAACTGTCTGAACCCTTTTGATGAATATTGGTGGGAAAACAAAATGGGGGATATGGCAATTGTGAAAACAGATTCTTTTTTTCTGGCTGAAATTAATAATTCTGAGCAGCACTAAAATTAATTACTCTGTGGTTATAAGTAGGCAGTGGATTTATGGTAAATGACAGAGTGTTTGCAAATTTTCCTGATTACTCGATTAGAAAATGCACAAGTGAAGGCGTCAGCCGAGCATGCATTATTTAAGTGCTTGGTGTCTGGCGACAATCTGGAAACTGCAATTGTTGTGGTTGCCGTAGGAAAATTCACACTTTCTGAGAGAAATTCTTTCACCTTTGTGTGCCCACAGCATGGATCTCTCCTTGTGGCAGCTGTAGGAAACACAGGAACTCTGTGACCTGGAAAATGTGGGACAACTGCCACAAGGTGACCCTGGAAGGCTGGGGTAGGCCCAATTAATTTAAAATTTTGCTTGGCCTTGTCTCTTCCAATTTTCTAAATCCTCTGGAAAAATGATTAATGCGTACACTGCCAATGCGAAAATATTTTTGACCCTATTAAAGTCGACCAAGGGTAAACCAAGTGTAGGCTGGCATTGTATCAAACTAGCTTTATTAAATTTGATTGGAGCTTTGTATGAGGCAGGGACAGACAAGGACATTATTTTGCACAGCGGCTCTCTTTTGAATGAAAATATCAAGAGGAATACAAAGTAGCAATATGCCCTGGACAGGAATCATTTTAAATATAAGGAAATATCGGGAAGAACTTTGTTTAAAGGGTGAACCGTATTTGCTAGAAAATTTTCTGCTCCCTTATTGCTATGCTGGTCAATTGCCAATGAGGGTGTTTTAATTTAGGAAAGCCTTATATTTTGTCATTAATAGATGAGCTGGTTCAACCTTGCTTCCTCTCTCTCTTAGCTGTCATTGAGTTGCACAATTTAAAATTGTCTTTCTGCATTCTGAACCTTAGCAGAACAAGGCTTACTCTCACAATGTTTCCCCAATGCATCCATCCTACAAAATCATGCAATTAATTAATAAAGGGATGCTTTTTTTTCTCATTAGTTGTGCTGTTTTGAATAAACGTGGCCCAATTCAGGTACAATTTCAAGGATAGACTTTCTCACAGGCAAAAATGCCCACTTTAACTGTTACAATATTGAGTTAATGTATAACTTGATTTAGGTGCCAACACCCCGACTTCACATTTAATGCTTTTCTATAGTTTTCTCAAACCTAGGAAATAGTCAATCACATGAATAGTATCATAAATATTGCCCCTTTATCACATGGAAAGTAACATCAATTTCCTTTAAGGCAGTGGTGAATCATACTATCTTTGATGCACTGAGCACATAGTAAATGCTTTGAATGAGTAAACGATTGACCATCTACCAAAGGGAAGACTAGGGCGGCAGCTGGACTGACAGTTTAGTTTGCAGCAATAGCCTAGTGAAGGTCCTAAAATGCACTGACCATTTCTAGTACACACACTACAAAACAAGGTAGTTGGAGAACAGGTAGTCAAAGGATAAAAACAAAACCCTGAAGTATTAGCTTTGCCTCCTTTTCTAATTGAAAGGCATGAGTTGTATTACTCACCCATGTTTCATGTCCTTTTCTGCAGCGTCTCTTCTTGCAGAAGATTAAACATCCCTGTCCTGCTTAACTCAGACACAGCTTTTGGACTTGGTTTGGCCAATAAAGGGCAAGGTAAAGTGTGAGGTGTGTACTTTCCAGGAAGAAGCTTTAAAAGCCAGGCCATAGTTTGCTTATCCTCTTTTCCTTCTGCATGATAATCAGCAAAGTTCCAGATACAGAGTAAAGTGGAGCCAAGACATAGCTGACTTGTTATGTACATGCCGTGTAAATGTGAAACATGTCTTTGTTATTCTAACTAATCCAGACTTTGGAATTGTCTGCTACCATGCAAATTTAGCTTATCCTTACTGATGTGATCTGTATACTTTTAGCATGAATTAGGGAACATGTCCTTAATTATGACTCTATGAGCTCTGGGATGAAATTAAGGACATCTTCCCACTACCTTATCTAGAAACCTACCTGCTTCTGCACTCATCTCCCTTTTCCTTCAGGTTTAATGGGTGAACCTCCCTAAATCAAAGGCCAAGCCCTTTATTTGTTCTTTAGGTCTCATTTTTGCTCAAATACTTACTGCCTTTTTCCTTTGAGTTATTCCCTCTCTCCTGCAATATCAATCTCTCCTTCTCGAATGGATCATTCACATCTTCCTTCGTAAACATATTTTTTTCTTGGCTTCGCATTCCTTTCAAGCTGGCCCCTTCCCATTTCTCTCTCCTTTTTCTCAACAAAACTTCTGAAACTATTTAACTGTGTGGGTGGCCTCTATTTCCTCATTCCCCCATTCAATCTCCAACCCCTTCTAATCTGGTTTTCATCCAACCACTAAAGAGAAATTGCTTTTGTCGGGGTCACCAAAAGTCTCCATATATCCCAGCATATTTGGACACTTTTATGTGCTAATTTTACTCAACTTAGCAGCATTTCATTGAGTTGCCCATTCCCTCCCTCTTGAAAGTCTCCTTACTTGGCTTCCAGCACATTCTCTTGGCTTTATGCTTCCCACGTTTGTATATTCTTCTTCTTTGCCCACCTGTACAGTTTATATAGGATGAAATTCTTTTGGGGCAGAACTGAGTCCTCTTGCATTCTATCTCCATGCTATTTCCCCCTATTGATTTTGGTCCATGGCAACACTCATTGTTTCTACAGACACCTTTTTGTTGTTACCCCCTGGCAATATTCATAAACCCATTTCTATTTATTTTCTGATCCCCCAATTCAAAACATCCCTGATGAGACTTTAGACACAATCCATTCATTTGTTGTTGTTTTTTAAATTCCCTCATTTATTCTTTCAAAACATGTCTATGGATCACCTACAGTGTGCAGGGCACTGTAAAAGCTGTTAGGAATATAAAAAGAAAATCAGCCATAATTCTTGCTCTAAAAAAAGCTAGTGGGGAGGAAATTGTGCCCACAATTTTACAATTATAGTAAAATGAGAGCATTTCTAATAATGTACTTTGTATAACACACTGTGGAAACCCAAAGGAAAGAGAGTTTAGGTTTTCTGGGGCAGTAAAAGAAGGATTCCCAGAGGAAGTAATATTTGGGCTAAAACTTGGTGAAACAGGGATTTGTAAGAATGGAGAAGAAGAAGCATTAGGCCCAAAGGCACAAAGATGTGAGACGGACTGTCATGTTAAGGAAATTTCAAATAGTTTGTTATTTTTACAGAGTATCTGGGAGGTAGGGAGAGGCGGGAGCTGAGGTTGAATTGATGGGCTGCATCTAGGACATGAGTGCTTTTATGGAATCATATTCTTTTGATGTTCTGGATGACATTTCTGAGCCCTTCCCAGTATTTCTGTTCAACTCATCCTGATCCTATATGCATGGTATTTATTATACTAGGGTAGCAACATAAACACTATTAAAAGGTATGAAACTGGAAGCACTGTCTTCTGTCTCCTTCCGAGCCCTTCTGTTCCTCTATTATATTTATCTGTTTAAATTGTAGTCTTCTTGGATTATCTGTTTATTTCATTTGGTTTGGGGTAGCAGTTTTCTGGAAAGAGAGGTGCTAAAAGTTTGAATGTTTTGACAGCTTTCCATTTATAATGATGTCATTCCAGTCCTTTACCTTTACAGAATTTAATTTTTCTAAACCCTGAATATCTGCTTGAGGACTAAGTTCCCTCTTAGTCTTCAAGAGGGAAGATGGAAATGGTAAATTCATTATCGCATGTTTGAGAGTATAGCACTGGAAGATAATTCCAATGTCATCAGGTGGCTTATTGCAGAATACAGTTTAAGCAACCACAGGAAGAAGTGGGTACAATGTCATGGCGAGGACACATGCCAGACATGTGGAAGGTCAGTGCTGTGGGAACTTTGGTGACATAAGAAGTGAAAAAGGGCATATTTGAAGAGGATCTTGCTGCCATATAGATGGTCAAACTCAGCATGCTTGAGTGAGAAATGCCAAAATCTCCATGAGAGGAATTAATGTCAACACCACCAAAAGATTAACTTTCTACTTAGCTCTGACTCAAGCCACAAATCGAGACTACTAGTTAAAAAGGCTGCAAATGAAGCCATGAGTGACAAATCTGACTACACCAGTTAATTTCAAACATATCTAGTCAGCAATGTCACTGCGAGTCTGTTTGACAATAAAGGAGCATCACTAACAGGGTCTAAATTTGAGAAAATCCATAACCCCATGAGGATCCACAAGATGAGTTCTTATATACTTCCTCAACAAGACTAGGAAAATAGTAGTAGCTTAAAAAATTAATTGCATAGTTAGCTACATTGCAACAAGGGCCAATTCGGGTCTGTAATATAATTATTTTATTTTTTTGCTCTGAGTTTTATTTGATTTGCTGTAACTTTTAAAGATAATTTAATTTGAATATGCTGATATTTTAATATTCCCAAAATAGTGGTTTGAAGCTATCCTTACTCCAGAAAAACATATTGTTAAATCGAATCCATTCCTGCGCGCGTGAGCCCCTCGTAAGGAGGATCTTTTGATGAGGCTACCTCAGGTAAGGTGAGAACCACCTCAATCAGGATGGGTCTTAATCCTAATACTGGAATTCATTATGAGCGGGGTGAATTCAGACAGACAGAGGAAAAGCGACAGGGAGTTGCTGGAAGCTGAAATTCATGGAAACCGGAAGAGAATGGCAAGGTCAGGAGAGGCCGCCCTGGGCGCTGCCCTGGCACAGAGAAACCAGGGACCAGGAATCACCGGCAGCTAGCCCCAGAATGCCACAGGCTTTGGGGAGAAAGCATCACCTCGATGATGCCCTGATTTGGGCATTTTCCTGGCCTCAAAACCATGAGCTGATGAATTCCCATTGTTTAACTCCACCCATTTCATGCTTGGTCAGCCCAGGAAACTAAAACACCTAGGAAACAGAATTTTGCTTTATCTTAAATCTGCATTACGTACATACATACATATGAGCATTGTTTAACCCAGTGGGACTCAACGGAAATTCATCCTTCCAGGTAACTCAGCACTGTTTCAGTATGGCAAATATGAACATTTCTAAAATGTTATTATGTTTACATTCTAAATCTAAGTTTATTGATATAGCTGCCTCTTAATAGGCTCTTGATGAAGAACATTTCTTTAAAAAGTAAAAACAGCAAACCGATATATATATATATACATAGATTCTTGTCGATTTCACACCTATCAGAGCAGTGCAACAAAGAAACTCTTTCAAAAACATTTCAGGTAAGGCAATTTTCCATCGAAGTATTATAATGTAATATGGTATTTAAAATATTTAAATTTTACGATGCAAGATTGAGTGATATGAAAATTTGACTGTTTTATTTTTTTAAAAATCTGCTTCTCTTTTAATGTCTTAATTTTATAATAGGACAGGCAAATTGATTATGGACAGGAAATTCCAGATGAGGACTTTAACTTCATGGATGAATATGTTGGGAGGTGAATCGCAAATACGTTTTCAGGGACAAACTTTCACCATGGAGTGCTAGCAGGCACCATTGTTTTACTTGAGTTATTTTATAGTTGTAAGTGAATGGACTCTGATAACTTCTCCAGTAAATTAGTCATTCTAGTGGACTGCCTATGGCATTTTTGTGAAAAGAGTAGAGCCAAGAACAAAGAGACATTAATAGCATGAATCAGATCTGCCCTATGACTTTAAATAAGTTGAAAGAATGGAATGTAGGAAGGAAAAGTGTGCAAGCCTAATTTTCTGAGGATAGAGGCAGTTTTGTAAAATGACTAAGTACACAGTGATTTCTTATCTGTCGAGCTCTGGCCCATTCAAATGCTCGATATGATTTTCCATTTACATTTGATAGGCAGAGTGGGGTGGGTGGCTACTGACATAAACATTGGCGTCCCTAAAGGAAAGATGCATTTCTCACATGGAATTTGAGCCACTGAGTACATGATTCTTTTTAAATACCTGTTCTTCTGTATCTCCCAAGCACGTGTGTCAGGAAATGTGATATCCTTAATACCAAAACATGTTCAGGAGTAATGAAGCCTATACTCAAATGTATGTGAGGAAAGACTAAATAATTTGTAAGATGATTTAAATAAGAAGCTACATAATCCTGCTCTCCTTTGCTCTCCTTTGCTCCCCATGGTACCCATATCTTTTCTCAGTACTGGGGAAGGTGTCTAGGGATATTCATTAAGGATTTCAAGTCATTAGGGTGCTACTAAGATCATTAATTTCTACCACAAAGTCTCAAATGTATTACCCCATTCAAGTAGGTACTGGGGAAATCTGGTCCATTATTTCTGATAATGGAAAATGTACCTTTCTGCAATGGCAGCAATGCAACTCACAGGGGTGGGTATTGAGAAAGTAGGTATTCCAGGTGTTGAGAGTTCCACTGCATAGCTCACTGTTTAGTTTTCAGCTCTTAGGTAGCAGCCAGTACACGACAAACAAGTTAGCCTGTTGAAAGATGGGAAAGTCACACGTATAAAGCAAACATGGACTGAGGGTTCAAAATGAAATTAAATGAGAAAAACAAATAAAGTTAAAAAAAAGTTAAATTTGTTAAAAACATACACACACACAAGGTACTTTAAATTAAAACATTTTTGCATTTATTGTTTCTTCTGTTCTCTAGGATGTGGGTCAAGCTTTTGTTATTTGTCATTATGATCAAGTTCATGCACAATGAATTATTAATACCTGGTATGTACAGGATGCTGTTTAAATATTGTAGTGGATGCAAATGTTAAGAGTAAGACAACGTTCTGGTCTCTAGGAAAGAGATGGAGTATGCCTTTTTGTAATGGATTGGTATCAAATATCCACAAAGTAAAGCTCGTACAGATTTTCGATATAGGAGAGGATGGCTCTAATAGTTTGCTTTCCTGATGGACTGAAACCTGGTCTTTGTGGTGGCCTACAGTAAATGAAATTGAGGTACAGGAAATGCTTTGATATTTTGTAGAGGAAGGAATAAAAATAATTGGCGGGGCAGAAATTTCGTACTGGAATTCTCATGTGTAAACTTCTCACTCTTATTTTAATTATGTTCCCCAAGAGGGCCCAGGGAATACTCTCTTCAATGAGTCATTGAGAAGTACATGAGTGAGAACACCAAAGTTCTTTAGAACCCGAGGTGGCTGTCCTTTGCCAACAAGGGTCTAGGTTGGCATTGCTCTAATGTAAAATAGACTTCTTGTTTTCACTGGGGATGGTGAGATTCTGGAGTGGGAAAAGCCAGGTGGCAACATTCAACCACCATTTTAAAGAGTGGGCATTCAATTTTATTAAAAATTCTTGGTGCCTATTGAGGTTTTCATATGACTTTTTTCCTTTAATCTACTTCTTATATTAAGCTTCCTAAAGTTCCTACTGTTACAGCAGCCTTTCATTTTTGTGATAAATCTTATTTTATAACAATGTTTTACTTTGTGGCTGGACTGTGGGGTACACTTGTTAATAATTCTTGAATTCATATAATAAGGTGAAATTGAACTACGATTTTATTTTATTGTCTTATCCTTGTCCAATTTTGGTATCAGGATTATGTAAGACTCGAAAAATACATTGGACGGTTTTCCACATTCCCTGCTTTTTAATGCCTATGGGGATTATCTGTTCTGGGGAGCATTTACTAAGACTTTTCCGTGAAATCATCTGGGTCTGGTGCTTTTTTTAGGCATAACTCTTAAAATTTTCTCCTCTAGTAATTATTCTGTTCAAATTTTCTACCACTTCTTGAAGCAATTTTGGTAATTTGTATAATCCATTTCATTGAGCTTTTCATTGGTATAAAACAGAACATTCTCACATAGCTATTTTTAGAAAGAATGTGTGAGAAGTAAACTTTCTGAGTCTCTGCTTCCTTGAAAATACTTTTATTTTTCTCTTACAATTGATTAAAAATGTGGCTGGTTAAAGAATTCTAGATTTGAAGAAATGTCCTTCCCATTCTTTAAAGCATTGCTTCATTGTCATCTAGCATAAGTTGTTGCTGCTGAGAAAGATGATATGAATATAGTGAATTTCACTCCTTTTTAGGTCAACTGTATATTTCTCTATGGAAATTTTTAGGATTTTCCCTTTCTTTGGAGTTCTGAAACTGCCATAATTTGTCTTGTGCTTCTTTTTTCATTTAGTCTGTTGAGTACTAGATAAGCCCAATGGCATGTGTCTTTTTTAGCTCTGGGAAATTTTACTCTATAGTTTTCTTGGTTATTTCCTTTCTGTCATTGTGTATTTCTCTTATTCTGAAAATCCAATGTGATGGATTCTGGAACTTCTACTTCTGTTCTCTATATGTCTTAGGTTTTCTCTACAAGGTTACCATTATTTCGTTCTTTTGTGTCATGTTGGGGAAGAATTCTTCAGGTTGCTCTTTCAGTCTGTGAGAATTCTTTGGCTATGTTTCCATGCTATTTGTCTTTTAAAACTGCTATTTAAAAAAAATGACAACCATATTTTAAATCTCTAAAAATTAGTTATTTGTATTTTCGTATGGAATATTCTTTGGAAGCTCTCTAAAGACATCAATTATACATATTTGAAATGTAGAATTCCATTGTTTTTTTCTGGAAGCTCTGTTTCTCAGCTGGAAGATTCTGTTGTCTTTATTATTCTGAAGCCCTCTCAAATGTTTGGTCATTATTCGTTTTCTGTTCATTTTTGTGCTTGAATGTTCCTGTTCATAATCTGTGGATTGTCTCTGGTGATTATTGGGGAGACACTATATGTGCAGTTAAGTGGGGTATGTGGGCGCCTGATCTTCCAGGAATAGGGTCTCCCCACTTGTCAGCCACCTGGATGGAAGCCCTGACTCTCCAGACCTGGTGCTCAGAGTCATTGTGTTAGTCGTAGCTTCCAGGTAAATCTTTCTGCAGTCCACTCTTCTGTGCAGTGGACAACCAACTTAATGATTCCCCAGGTTCCTTTCTTCTGAGCCCAGAGCACCCCTGGGATTGCTTGTCTCTCTTGCATATGATTTTGATTTTGGGTCTACCTTGCAATAATTCCTAAAAAAGTATATTCTACTAATGATGTTCTTTCCCATTTTTCAGTGACTTTGTGCAATCATATATTTTAAAAATATGTTTTCTATCATTTGTTGGGACTTAGGTGGGAGACGAAACTGTGTGCACTCAGTCTGACATCTTGGTCAAATATTCTCTATATTCTTTGAATGTTCTGTGTCTTTATCTAGTATTGCTGATCTTCCCATATCTGCCCAGCAATTCTTTTCCATCTTTCATGGTCTTGAGAAATGAAGTCAGAGTCTGTGAGAAGGATAAGGCCATGATACTAGACATCACCTTCCTTCAGCAGGCTATCATTGAACAGACTGCTACCCCAAGTGTGGCACATAGTAGGGAGTTACTAATGAACAAAAGCAGGGAACTGTCCTGGAGTCAGAGGGTAGAGAACATGTCTTCTGTGGTAAATCTGCATTCAGAAATATGAGAAAGTTTTAGAAAATTTCCATGTTCCCAACAAGGTTCAAAATAATATTGTACTTATTAGACTCTAGCAAGCAATTATAAAGATAAAACCAATTGAGATAAGAAAGTATTTTGTAGATATGAACTATGCAATGATGGATGTGTAACTTCAAGGGTCATAGGCCACAACAAATTGAGAGAAACAAAATCAAGTTAACAAAATAAAAAATAGATGTAATAAAATATTGCACTTCCAGGAAAAGTCTACATATTTGAAAATATTGAAAGAAAAATTTAGCAAACTGGAGGACAGAGCTATATGGTCCAATCCATACATGTAACAGAGAGAATAGAGGAAAAGAAGTTATAAGCATAACTATAACAAAATAAAATTCATTAGAAGAAAAATACATGGCTTTTAAAAATAAGAATAGTTCATAAAGTAGTAAGCAATCTTAATTTCACTAAACATGTATGGGTGAAATCATTGAATTCTAAAAACAGAGCAAAATTCTTACAATCATTAGCAAGAGGAACATTTTACTTAAAATGGAATAAAAAATTGACTGTGGACTTCTCCAAATGATTCTTTTTGGATCACATCTATAAGACACAATAGATAATGTTAAATATAAAATTGTAGACAAAGATATATAAACTTATAAAATAGAGCTCAAGCACAAAAAAGCATTAAATGTGATGCTTTTATGTTGATAAAAGTTAATACCCATAATAGAGCTAAAATAGTTGTGAAACATGATTAAAAAGATAATGTCAAGTAATACAGAGCATAAATTGGTAGGAATATATGAAGAAAATGACGTAAACATGATTGTGATGGAATGCTGTAGAATAACATTCTTAGTCTTTGACAGATCAAGAAATTAACAAATAAATAAGGATTTAAAGGACTTGAAAAATGCAATTAACATGGCTGTTATACACAACTGTGTATATGTGTGTATATTCATATATTTAAAAACTTTATAACACATATAAAAGTTCTGTGCTCTACCATATATTTTTTTAAAAAATATTTTTAGTGACAAATCTGCACACACATACAGTCCATACATGATGTACAATCAGTGGCTCACAATATCATCTCATAGTTGTATATTCATCACCATGATCATTTTCAGAACATTTGCATCACTCCAGAAAAAGAAATAAAAAGAAAAAAAAAGAAGTCATACATCCCATGCCCTTTACCCCTCCCAATCATTGATGACTGTTATTTCAATCTACTCAATTTATTCTACCATATATTCCTTACAACTGACCACAAACATTTATAAAAACTGATAATATACTAGATACACACCCTTAAAATCTTAATTAATGGCAAGGAACAGAAACTGTGTAACTAATTCTCTAATGCATTACAGTGATATGAAAACTTAATTGCATAAGTCTAAACCAAAAATTCACACTGCTTGGAAATTAAAGTGAAACAAAACATTTTGCTAAAATCTCGTAGATAAAAGTAACACTATAACTTTAGCTGTAGAGAATTTAGAGAGATAAGGAGAACTTTCTAAATTAAAACCTCTGTGATGTTTCTAAAGTCATGGCTTGAAGGCAAATTTATAGCCTGGAGTTCTTGTTTAGTAAACAACAAAGAATGAAATCAACTAATTTAATATTTAATGCAACAAAAGGAGAAAAAGCAAACATAGGAAACTCAGGAAGGAGAAAATTATTTAAGCAGTAATTTATTTTTTGGAAATAATGAAAATCACAGTTTATAGAAATATTACTGGCACATCAGAACAAAACAAAATAAGGAAATAACTAAGTCTGGAAACTAATCATTAAAAATGGCGATAGCTCAGCAAGCAGAATTCTTGCCTGCTATGCCAGAAACCCAGGTTTGATTCCCGGTGCCTGCCTATGCAAAAAAAAGCAGGGGGTATATATCAGTAGGTAATAGAGTTCAAACATCTTAAGAGAATTTTACATGCAATTATATGCTAATGAATTTTAAAGGCTCAACAAAAATAGGTAAGTTCTTGATAAGGTATATGTTATCAAAAATTGATCTGGAAAATGGTCAAATTTAAATAGACTTGCAATTGTTGAAAAAATGATTAAATAATATATTCAACTTACAACGTCTGTGTTTTCAGAATTGCAGTGATTTAAAATTCCCAAAGTTTATAAGTTAATCCAGAGCATATAAGAGAAAGAACATTTTTAAGCTATTTTTGAAGCTAATGAACTTTAATAACAAAACATGACAAATTTAGCACAGCAGTGAGACTACAAAATAGTCTCACTACCTTAACACATAGATGCAAATGTGCTACATAAATATCATACAATAAATATAGAGGTTGTCATGATCAGGTTCATGTATCAACTTGGCCAGATGGTGGTACCCGGTCGCCTTGTCAGGCAAGCGCTGGCCCGTCTGTTGCGATGAGGACATTTCATGGACTTAGATCATGATTACATTGGCTGTATTTACAGCTGACTGCATTTGTAGTCAGCTAAGGGGAGTGTCTTCTGCAATGAGTGATGCTTAATCTAATCACCGGAAGGCTTTTAAGGAGGATACAGAAGAGACAATCACTCTTCCTGCATCACCCAGGGAGCCTCTCCTGTGGAGTTCGTCAGGACCCTTCATTGGAGTCGCCAGCTTTACAGCCTGCCCCATGGATTTTGAATTCTTCCATTCCCACGGTTGTCCAACCAGCCTCTCCTGAGAGTTCGTTGAGGACCTTCATTGGAGTTACCAGCTTGCGGCCTGCCCTACAGACCTTGGACTCTACATTCCCATGATTATGTGAGACACTTTTATAACGTCTATATCTATGGATATCTCCTGCTGTTTCTGTTTCTCTAGAGGACCCTAGCTAATACAGAGGTATATTAATAGAATAAAACACCGTGACTAAAACTAGTTTTTAATCCCCCAATGAAATAACCATTCATCATTATTGATATATTAATTTGAACCTTATGCAATAGGTTGCAAATAATCAAGGATAATATCCACATCTTGAGATCCTTCATCACATCCCCAAAGTCCTTTTTTGTTATGTTAAGTGACATATTCATGGGTTTCAAGGGTTAGGATGTGGATGTCTTTGGGGAACCCATTATTCTGTTTACCACACTTAAAATTTTTGAATAAGTGTAGCATCTTTTCCAGATAAAATTCTTGCCAAACTGAGACCAGAAGGATACTTCCTTAATATCATGAAACATTTGTATCACCAAGCAGCAGCCAGCATCTTATTTTGTAGAAAAACCCTGGAGATGTTCCTATTAGAGTCAGGAATAAGATGAAAATAGTGGTCACATTGCTGTTACTTTATATTGTTTTGAAAGAAGTAACCAAGAACACAAATAAATAGGAATATAGGCCTAGTTTAGAAAAGAAACTTAGTTCTCATTCTTTGTCAGTGATGCCAGGGCATAACTGAAAAGCAGAAGAGTTAATTGAGAAATGGTTAGAATTAATTTGGGTTTAAAGTATCTAGAATTTTAACAAATAAACAAAAAACAAACAAAGAAATAGTCTTTTAATATGCCAGCAAGAAATGGTTTAAATCAGGCAACATATTCCCAGGGATGAAAGGAGAGATAGAACATGTTCCCAGGGATGAAAGGAGAGATAGAATCCCAGGGATGAAAGGAGAGATAGAAAGGAGAGATAGTGTTGGAGGCTGTAGTTTAGTTTTTTTTTTTTCACACCGCCAGGCACTGGGAATCAAACCCGGATCTCCGACATGACAAGGAAAGAACTCATCCACTGAGCCACCATTGCACTGCCAGGAGGCTGTGGTTTAGACCAGTGATTCTCAAACTTTTTGGTATTGGGATTAAAAAGTGCTTTAAAAAGTATTAAAACGTAATGAGAAAAAAAAGGTAATGAGAATGCTGATAAGTTTTTGTTTATGTGAGTCATATCAATTGGTATTTATCTAAATAGTCCCTAAAACAGATATTTAAAGACCATTATTTAGTAATTAATCTAAAAAATAAGCCAATATATATTAAAATAATAATATATATTTATGAAAGGAAACTATATTTTCTACTCCCTCCAAAAAATTTATTGAGAACAGTGACATTGTTTACATTTTTCCAGTCTTTTAAATTTAATGTCAGGCTTAAAAGAAGACAGGCTCAACTGAATTTTCTTGTCTGCTTCTACATATAATTTGTTGTGATATATTGTTTTTGGTTGACGTACATGAAGAAAAACCGGCCTCACAAAGATGTGTAGTTGGAAAAGGGAGGAGTATTTTAATAACCTTTTTAGAAGAGGGTAGACATTGTTTGAAGTTTTGGAAAGTGTAGTTGCAATGAGGAGTTTGAAATGGCATTACTGAACATTTCATTCTTTGCTTCATTAAAATACATTGAAGAAACAACAGCAACAAAGAAAAAAGCAAAATAAAAAAGAATAAAAAACAAACAAACAAAACAAACAAAAAAATCCATTGAGCTATCCTGTACTTAGAATGAATCTTGTCCTCATGCATGCTTTGATCATTAGGGAAATATTTGTTCACTGAGTTTGCAGAGCTTTCAAATGTTGACACTTCACTATAAATATCTAAAGATCAATTTTGTTAATATCACCACCAATATCTTCAAGAGAGTTTTTAGGTGTTGTGAAGGTGTCAAGCTCCATAGTGGCAGATAGAAGTTTTTTAAAATTCTAAGTTTTGCTTGAAAGAAATTTCAAGATTTTTCTCTACTGTTGTCTAAATCAAATTTATCCTGACGAAATCCTGAAGATTACAAAACTGGCCATTTTTACTTTACAACCAATAGCTCATGATCCACAGGAAGATAAAAACATTAGTGATGCTTAGACTGTAAATCAGAAGCACATTTGCAGCTCTGGTTCGTCAACAGTTCACATAAATTATAATGAACATCTGAAAACCATGGCAAGAAGTGTGCTTTTAAAACGTTTATTTAGCAGAATATGGAAGGAGGATTGGAAGTGAGTTGGTGTGGGGGAAACTAGAGGGAGTAAGGAAGCTCTTTCAGTAATTAAATTACTGAAATTTCAGTGGATTCTAATTGAGGTTGGGGTACTGAGAATTGAAGTGATGAAATGTGTTAAAGGTATATATCCCCTAGTTACTATTATTATTTTAATTATTGTTGTTGCAAAATAAGAGTCCAAAAAACTTGACCAGAGATTGAGTATTAGATCAAAGGAAGAGAATTCATACATGATTCTATGGTTTAAATCTGAGGGAAGAAGAAAATTTGGGCACTGAAATGGAGATGGTTAGAGGGAGTCGGTAATAAAGGAAAAATGAACTTGGTTTCTGAGATGCCAAATTGGCAAAGATGATGCTCTGTGGGCAGATGGAAATATGAGTTTATAACTCAGGTGAAAGCCCCCAGGCCTGGAAATGTTAAAAGTGGAATGCCTGATCTGGACATGCTAGAGTTGATTTAGAAATAAGCAGAAAAAATGAGAGATTGGAAAAAGAGAACTGTGCTTTGGAGACATCCACAGATAAAATGAGAAGAGGGAAAAGGGCCGTTGAGGGACAGTGAGGAGGAGAATGCAAACAGTAGGAAGAGTATCCTACTGTTTCAGTACCAGGTGGGCCCCCCGGGGCGACTGCAGCTAGGAGCTCAGGATGAGAGGAGAATTGAGAAGAGGAGGGCCCCGTGTTCTCAGATAGAAGCAGTTTTCAGGGCATTGCAGAAGAAAAACCATTTCACAGAAGAACATGTAAACTGAAACAGGGAGTAGAGGTCACTTGAAAATGATAAAAGAAAGAAAAAAGCAATCTTAAATGGACTACACACTGACATCAAGGGCATGTTTTAAATGGCTTTTCAAGTTGCTGTTGATTTGAAGACAGATGGGAAGGAACTAGTAAAGAGAGAAAACTTAGAGATCCATTGAGAAATCAAACAAGTGTGTAACTGTACCCCCCAATGTTTGGGAAAGCCTAACGTCCAGTTTGCCTTTGAATGAATGAATGAAAACTTAGATTCTTTTATATTTGGAAGGAAAATGGAAAAAAAAAAACTAGTTTTATGGTGATGATGAGAGCTATAGGACAGGAAAAACATGCCATTGTGGGTTCTTAGTGAAAATGGTGGTTGTAGCTGTGCTAGTACTTGGGCAGATTTTGTCTGCCATCTGGCCACTGGGAACTAGAGTGAGTTTGCATGTCGTATATAATCTAAATACTCAAGATTCAATCTACTGGTTTTATTTAATGCCATATTCCACTAAAGCGATATGAACACTCTCCACTGGAACTTCACAATAATGGGACTCTTCTTGTGAAACAGTTTTCACTGATGAGACTGTCTCAAACAGGTTCTTTTAGGTATTTAGTAATGAAAGATCCAGACCTTACTTTCAAGTTTTGCCCAATGATGATGAAACTATGTTTATCATTTGTAGGTCAGCAACTAGAGTCTAGCCAATTGAAATTGATTTTCTTTACTGTATTGAAAATTTAGGCATGTACTTAAAAATTAATATAAACATCTTTCCTGAATGAACTTGTATTATTAAATAGAATCCTTTTAACTTTGGGGATAGGAATATAAACAGAGGTAGCATTAATTAATCTATACATTGTACATCCACTCGTTAAGAAATTTACCTTTTGATTAACCATGCTTTATACCCAAAATTGGAATTTTTAATGCTATAACCCACTGATTTTTACCACCTTTTGTCTTCCCTTGTAACCCTTCTTTCTTTGCCCAGGTTGTGTCCTGTGGGCCATTGTTAAAATCACTCCTTTTGCTTATATCAGCCCTCTCGCCTTTTTTACCCAGGTAATAGTGAACTTGAAAAACCCCAATCCTGTTAATATACAACTTTCTCCCCACTCTGTGCTCTCACACTAGTCATTCAACTAGCTGAAGAAAATCACATGCTTATTAAGTGTAAACTGGGCTTTTAATGATTCAAAGTAAAATATGTATGCGTCTGATTCAATTCCCTCTGTTAGATCTACTTAACGTGCTTATAAATAAACATATTTTGGTTTCCTAAATCACTTAGAATTCGCTCGTCTGCAAAGCCAGTGGAGGTTTTCAACAGTCAAAACTATTTTAAAAGAGAATTTAAGGAATGAGAATTCCTTTAGCTTTTCATCATCAATGTTCCTAATTAATTCGATAGATGGTTATTGAATGTCTACCATGTGCCAGCTAGTGCTCTACTCATTAGAGATATAGAAGTGAGCAATGCAAAGCTCAAAACTTGCTAGAATGTAAGTGGGGCACTCTATATATGTCAGGTGGCACTATGGTCAATGGAAGAAAAGAAAACACTGTTAGAGGAAAAGAAGGTTTACTAGGGCATGGTTAAGGAAGGCTTTCTGAGAAGGTGACATATGAGTGGAGAACTGAAGGAAGAGAAGGAACAAGCCATGAGAGTCTCTGAGGAAGAGTATCTAAGGTTGAGGAACGGTGAGGGGAAATTCTTGAGGGTGGCATATGCTTGACATGCTCAAAGAAACGCCCATGTGGGTAGAGTGGGGGGAGCACAATGGGTGAGGGAGAGTTTGAAAAGGGATGATGTCAGAGAAGGGGCAGTGGCCAGACCATGGAAGGCCTTTCTTGGAGATTGTGTAGACCTTGGCTTTAACTGAGGGAGATGGCCAGCACTGGAAATTTCCAAATAGAGCAGTGTTATGATCTGATTTGCATTTAAAAAGCACCGTGGGGCTGGGGGGTGGGGGGGTGGGAAACTGAAGAAAGCAGGGATATGGGTTAGGAGACCACTATAATCATCCAGGCAAGACATGATGACTGTTTGGATCAGGAAAGTAGCAAGTGGGTGGTGAGAAGTAGTCAGATTCTGGATGTATTTTGAAAGTTGAGCAGACAAAAACTTGCTGATAGATGATATGGAGATTAATGAGGGGAGAAAAGAATGACTTTGAGATTTTTGTCTTGCAAAGAAATTTGCAGAGATGGGATTGTGTGAGAGCTGTCTTTTTCTTTCTTTTTTTTTTTTCTGCGGGGGTGAGATGACAGGGAACTAAGAATTCAGTTTTTCATGCCTTACGTTTTTGACGCTTTTTAGATATCAGGGTAGAGATGTCATGTAGGCAGCTGGATATATACATATGTCTGGAATTCAGGGGAAAGATCAAGACTGGAGATATTATATTTCAGAGTCTTCAGGAAATAGATGATATTTATGGCCATAGAAGCTGGCTGAGGCTATCTAAAGCCTGAATGCACATGGAGAAATGAAGTCACACATCTGAGGCCTGAAGTTTAGAGGTTGAGGAGATGAGGAGGAATCAACATGGAGATTGAGAAGAAACAGCTAGTGAGGTGAGGGAGAACTAAGGGGGCATATTGACCCAGAAGCCAAGTGAAAAAAATACTTTAAGAGAAAGAGATCATGTGTGTCAAATGCTCTTGAATTTTTTAATGAAATGATGAATAGTAATTGACCATTGAATTAACTGATATGGTAATCATTAATGATCTTGTCAAGTGAAGGTTTAGTGGGGAGGTGGGGTGAAGCTTATGGGAGAGAGTTGGAGGAATTCTGGCAAGAGGAGCAGAGAGATACATACATATGTATGAATACATACAGCTAGTGTGCTGTATGTATTCAAGAGAGGGCACTATTAAACATTGGAACATTCTAGCATGTCTTTTCACTCACACAGACCCAGTAGAGAAGGAAAATTGATTATAGAAGGGAGAGCAGACAATTGCTAGAGCAATGTCTAAGTAAACAAGAAGGGATGGAGTGTAGGGATGAGGTGGAGGGGATGGGTGCTCAGAGGAACAGGCAGTTCACCCGCATTAACAGCTCAGGGGCAGAGGATAGGAACAAGCTGCAAGGAGGTGTGAGGATATAGCCCATAAATACTGCATGCCCCTTGCTTAGGTTTTGTGGTTATCACCATTCTATTTCTCCAGTGGACTTGATGGTGACCTGTTGATGATAAATCATCACAATAAAAATCATAATAGTCCAAAGTAGAAATTGCCTCAAGAAAGGGTACTTCTCTCTAACTTCTACAGTATTGAATTTTGAGCAGCTGAGCTCCCTGAATCAACCATGCATACCATGATTGTCAGAAATATTAACATTTAAAACTCTAGTCTAGGGGCTACTCTAGATTTGTCAATTCAGGTATATTTTGTTTTGCCTGTATCACATTTTAAAACTTTGAATTAGTTTCCAACATTTTAAAATTAGTATACTTCACTCACAAAAATATCTGATCTTCCCTCTTCTCTTGAAAAATGGATAGATCTGGCAACACTGGACGATCACTGCCTGGAGCTGAACACTGGGCAGGAGGCATGCATCGCTCTGTTCATCTCTGCCCCAGCCCAGCCTTTCTTTACTGACTTGTTTATTTTGATCACTTGGCCTTTGTTAGCACTTTGGTTTGCAAATCCCAACTCTGGGCTTTAGACCACACTTAAGCAAAGTTCATTTTGTGTATTAGTGCTCTTGCTTCATGAAGCCATGACAATAAATCCCCATATGTCAACATTCTACATGCTATTTCTCTGAGTTTGATTATTCATAGTAGAACATTTTTTCCAAATACCATTGCATACATCCAAATATTTCCCCTGTTCCATGTCATCACAACATTTTTAATCTCTAGACTTAAGTTGAACTTCCTGGGACCAACTATAAACAATTTGGCCATCAGCCTTTTTAAGAACCAACTTTAATAAAGTCAACCAAGTTTCTCAAAATAGTTTAGATAACTCAAGTTATCTGTGCCAAGTTCCCTGCTAAAATTCAGTCACTACTATTTCTTTTTTGGGGGGTGGTGGTGCATGGTCCAGGAATCGAACCCGGGTCTCTGGCATGGAAGGCAGGCATTCTACCATTGAACCACCTGTGCATGCTCAGTCATGATTTTTTGACACCTTGCACCATGTCAATGCACTTCTCTTGTGTGGTGGTGTGTTTAGGCTGGTTTATGGTGGGAAGGAGCATAACTGGATGTGACATGATATAAGTGATGCACTGGCATGTATAATTTAAAGACTACACTTGTCCTGGAAGCAGACACCTGCAATTAATTCAGATCCTGAGAATTAAAAATGAAACTGATGAACAAAAAGAGAAATGTCCATGAACTGAGGGATACATGATCTGATTCACACCCTCAAAGCTAGATTAGTATGTTAGTTCGTTATCACCACTAAGGATCTCAGAGACAAATATTACCCGTGTGTAAAGTAGTCAGTCATTATTTTCTAAATTTGGTTAGGTTCTTCAAAAGATAGTTTATGTAGTAAACATTTTAGAAAAGCATTTTCATTCTTTCATTTTAATGACTTGGCTATTTAAATTATTTAAATCTCAAAGCAGGTAAACCAAAGCTCTCTTTCGCTACATTTCTCTGGATTTATACAGAGAAATATTTTTATTTTAAAGATGTATTTGTTTTAAACAATAATGACATTAATTTCTCATTTAAGAATAAACTTTCCCAGCCCTCTCCCCTCTATCATTCTCACAAGTACAGCTTCATTCAGTGTACTAACACGATTGTATTCCACTAAGGTAGCATTGTGGGGCTGGGGGCACAAATGAAATCAGTAGGAAAGATAGGTGATAAAGACTGAGATGGTATAATCTAGGAATGCCCAGAGTGTACAATGATAGTGACTAAATGTACAAATTAAAAAATGTTTTTGCATGAGGAAGAACAAAGGAAAGTCAGTATTGCAGGGTGTTGAAAATAGTTGGTAATTCATAATTTAAAGCTTTAATTTAGGTGTAAGACTAAAGCAAAAAATGTAAAAAAAAAAACCAGAATAAACTTTTCAAATAAAAGTAATACATGTTAATCATTAGAAACTTGGGAGGCACAAGAGTATTAAAAAGTATTGATAAACATCCCACCCAAAGATAGCACTATTAATATTTTAAAGTATTTCCTTCCAATTCTTTCTTTTGCATTCATATCTATCATTACCTATATATAGCTGTATCTACGTCTATATCTATAGGTAAGCATTTTATAACCACTGTATTCTATCTTATAATTGTGTGCATCAGGGATGTGGATAAATTTCAGTGGGTGTTCCTCTTTTCACATGGCATTGCCTGAGGTCATTTGGTGACCTTCAGCTGGCAGATGGGCTGATTTGGAAGGTCCAAGATGGCTTTTCTCACATGTGGCACCTTATAGAAGGATGGCCCTGTAAAGACTTGGCCCAACTCAAGCTATTGGCCAGTTCAACTCATTCTTTCCATGTGGACGTCTCTATGGGGCTGCTTGGGCTTCCTCACAGTATGGAAGCTGAGTTCCAAGTCTGAATGCTCCAGAAGTACATATATTTAAAAAATATTGTTGGAATCCAACCGTACATCCAGCTTTGAACACTGCATTTAACGTTTAAGGTCATGTTATAGGCATTTTTTTATTCCACAAAAATTTCTTAGCAATTGATTCTGATAGCTGCATATTATTTTATATTATATGGAATACATAATATGCATTTTGTATTATTTAAAGCAATTTATTTATCTACTACACTGTTACAAAATGAAGTGATTTTTTTTACTATATTAATAATATAAAGTAAGATTGCCATGCATCCTTTTTAACTGAATTTTTATTTATTCCCTTAATATGTGGAGGTGGAATTAGCGAAGGGTACAAAAACTTTTTAAGGCCTTTGATATAGATTGCCAAATTGCTTTCCAGAAATGATGCACTATTCGTACTATTACCCTTAGTGTATAGAGTACTTGTCTCACTATTCGTTCATCCAGACCTTCACCTTTAAGTCACTGCATATCTGATCATTAAGCTATCAGCATCTTCTTGATATTATTTGCATTTATATGATCACAAGTACGGTCAAATATTCTCATGCTTATTGTTCATTTATATTACTTCTTTTCATATATTTGCCTATGCATGCATTGAGATACAATAAATTAGCTTATCTGAACTCTTTATATATAATAAAAAATGATCTCTTTGATTTAAAAACGTAAGTTGTAACAAAATATATCTAAGTACTTTTGGAACAGAAATTCAAACAGTAATATTCAAATAGTTTAAAATTTCCCTATATTTTCTAAATTTGAACTGGATTTAAAAGACTTTTCAAATAAATAATTTTGTTTATATTATTTATTGGCACAGTTTCACTTTCTATTCCTACTTAACCTGAGATATGCAGAAAGTTAATAAAAATTAAGGTGACTATGTGATTTTAAAAATTCTCTCTCTTAAAAAGAATTACAAAATATCCTCTAAAATCAGCATTAAAAATTGAGCACTTTGACTCTTTTAAAAATTTTTAAAAACATTCCTGAAATTCTGAAGATATGTTAATTGTGTATTGCTCTTTTCTTACAGAGTGCAAATCATCATTCATTTATAAAATATTACCAGTTTGAATAATTTCACATAATTGTTATTTACATAGTTTCTCAAGAAAGAGGAATATCAATACATTCTGCTGAAAACTATTTTATTGCTTAATTTTAAAACGATTTGAATTATTTAAAGAATATGACTTCCCTTCCTCCTTCTTTTAGGTTAATTTCAGGACACTGTCATAAAAGTAGTGAAAAGTAAAACGTCTGATAAATAGGTAGATATAATATAATTACATAATAGATGTATATTTTAAATGTGAAAGACCATGAAATTTGTGGAAATTCACTGTACAATCTCAGTATCAATATCACAAATTACCTTGGGAAAAAAACAAAATGAATTCAGGAAACATTTTTTTTTTTCTTTTTGGCTGGGAAATGAAAGTATTTCATCATGATGTCCTGCCAAGATTTGTCCTAAATAAATTCAAAATCCTTCTCTTTACTTTCCAAAATTCTACCAAGTGCATTGCTATTGATTTTGAAACATATATTTTCTCATAGAATTCTTAGTCAGTGTGTGTGATGTTTACTAACTTGTCTATTAGTCATTTTTCCATATCTTCACTTTTCTTCATTGCTTTGTTATGCAAGTGTTCCTCTAAACTAGCTGGGCTACTAGTGGTTTGGATTACAAGTCTATCTAGCACACATATAAAGGCTGAGCATACATTTTCTCTTTTTGTTTTGCAAAATTTGGTGATCCTGAAAGAAATGCTTGCGGTGAAGTTACATTACTAGCTACCTAATGTGATGCCATGTTAAACTCTAATTGCCCCTCCACTGAACTTAAATATCTATTTTTTGTATTAAATCTAATGCAGTAGCACACAATTGCATGAAGCTATTCCATCTCTTTTTACTTGAGAGTTTCATAACAGCCCCCTTTACTGACGAGGGGTTTCTAGTAATGGTGTCCATGTGGCTTTGGAACAATAGCAGAATGTTAATTTATTCCCTAGTGTTACCTAGAGGCCCTGACTTGAGTCCAGGATTGGTGACGCCCTCATTTAAATACTGGGTAGGACCAGGCTGATCAGGTGGCTCAGAGTTAGCACAATGGGCCGTGAGGGGAAGCCCACTCCCTGCTCAGGGCAGATCAGGAGGATTCCAAGTGTAATTGGTCTCTGGGGATATGTAAGTCACTCTTGCACACCCCCCTCAGACCTCCTGAATGCCTTGCCAGCTGGAAGGAAAAGAGCTTCTTGCATTGCCCACAAAGGAAGCGGGGATTGAGGGGAGAAGAACTGGAGAAATTAAAAAAAGGAAAGAGACTGCGACACAAATGAAGAGGTGGGTAATAATATTGTACATCTAAAAGCCTGGCGAGTGTGTCATAAACAAATGGGATTGCAATGGTCAGTAGACAATTATATCCTGTTCCCTCATTTAAAATGCTGACTAATTACATAGAGCAAGAGGAAATTAGCACAGGAACCTCATTCTTTGCCAACTCCACATCAAAATGCTATAAAAGAAAAACATGAAATCAATCTTCTGTGACTTTAAAGAACTCATAGTTCCTGAAGACGAAACATCTGCACAAAGTCCTCCAAAGTATAATGAGACTTACTGGATGTTCAGATCTCAGATATTCAACTTGTAAAAAACAAATGAAAAATGCCAGTGCTACCAACAAAAAGCTCAGGCTCTCCCTGTTTTGTGATCTGTGTAACCATTTTAACTGTTCTTCTTATCCTGACCTTATTGCTTAAATTCCCAACTCTCATGTCAAATAATGATTTTCTAAAGTGGAAAAGTATCTTCCTTGGACAGAGTTGTCTCCTGAAATTTCTCTTGGTATACTCCTGGCTTGCCTTAGGGTTTAGCTGAATTCTTGAGGCTCCTATTCAAAGAGGTGCTGGCGAATAGTACAGTTGCATTTCGTTTTATCTTATAATTTTTCCGAATATAGAATTTTTGAGAATCGAATCATTTTCTTCTATTTTACGGCTTAAAGATGCAACACCACTAAAAACAAAACAAAATAAGCAAACAAAAAAACCCAGTTCCCCAAAGACTTTAAAGACATTTAAATAAGCATAAAACATCAACCCCTTGAATAAAAGCCTCAAATCTTTATTTACCTTTTGTTAAAATACTCTAAAATATTTGGAAGATGAAATAGTGGAGAGAGTTAGTAAGCCAACCCTGCAAAGTGCCTTTGGACAGCGAGGTGGCCTCTCTGAACCTGGGTTTCCTGCTCTTTAACATAGCAGGTACTGATGCTTTGCAAAAGACCCCTTTAGGATCCTGCCAAGCACACGTGCCACAGGTGACCATGGGCTGGACGCCAGGGCTCTATCCTGGTTTCAAACGGAGGACTTCCAGTGCTCTTTTCAACATGAGGTTTTGGAACCAGGTTTCTTTTTGGGCAAAGAAAAGTATTGCATAATCCTACTGATTTAAAATCTTTTTTTTTTTTTAAACACTGGACTAGATGATCTCTTGCACCTCAGTCAGCTATCACAGTCTGTGCCTCTATGTCAAATACTCCCATGGGAACCCTACCACGAGGTTCAGTGCTACATCTGAAATGGAAACTATCAGTGAGGAAAATAAGAGGCTTATATCTGAAGATGAAACAGGTTTTTTTTCCTGGAACTATAACAAAAGGCTTTCTCCGGAAAGCAATCTAAATAACTCTTCTTTATGGTGGTCACCTAGATAGCTTTCATTCACTATTTTTAACAGGGGTGGCTTCTTGCAGGCATGGTAAGGAGGCAATAATCTTTTAAATATTATCCTCCCTCAAATGCTAGGGTCCCGGCATGTCTGTTTCAACCTGGCGAAGGCGAAGTTGCTGTAGATTCATTTGCTATCTTGATAGAAAGAAAGAGAGAGAAAAATATTTTTAAGGCTAGTACTGAATTAAGACAACTAAACAGTTTAATGAGGATAATAGTGTTGAAATTACTGCTGAGGTATTCAGCAAGCTGCTAGTAACTCATCCATTGAATCAGTAGCATCTCTGGTTTCAGATAGAATCCTCTGCAATAGAAGCCCATCGCTCAGCTCAGAGGAACAAACTCAATTCTTAAGTTAAAGCGTTTTCTAAAGTTCCTAAGTTTCCCTCCCCATGCTAACTCCTCATTGCAGGGACATGGGGAATATGATGTAAGAGAAGTTTCCCTTGGGGGAAGCAGGAAGTTCCCAACAAGTTGAGAAGGAAAACTCAGCAGAGGGACAGCGTGCGCATTTGGAATTCTGGGAGGAGACGTTCTCAGGGAGTCACCTTCATGACAGGAAGTGGCTGCAACACAGCACAAATGTCAGAATGACAAACACCAGCCTGAGGCAGGATTTCGTATAGGCACGTTCTGTGGGTCAGAGCTGAGTGTGTTGGCGGCCAACTACCAGGCGATCACTGAAGAGATGGCTAGGGTGACGGGTGGCAGAGGCCTGCAGGACGGCGGGCTGCCTGAGCGGAGGGAGCAGCCACAGCCCAAAGGGAGCCCAGGGGGGCCCTTGTCATTAGGGAGAGGAGGCTGAGCTCACTGGTGAGCTATTGCGGTGTCCTGCCTCTGCCGGGGAAGGGACCACGACCTTCCCCAGATCAGACAGTTCGGTGGTGGAGTTAATAAGGAGAGACTGACACCCAGAGATGAGCAGACTGGGCCTTCTTCCACCCAGGTGGGGCTATCTAAACTCTCGGTGCCTGCAGACCCATCCTGGGCACGTGTGGAAAGAGTTGTTAGCCTGGGACTGTCCCGGTTTTAGCACCAAAATCCGAGTCCCACAAAAAGCCTCAGTACCAAGCAAATGTGGACAGTTGGTCACCTCCTTTCACGTTCAGAAAAGCGAGATACTTTCCTCTCACAGCATAATGAGAGGGAACAAGACTGCCAAAGCAGTGAGGTGGACAGCGGGCAATACCCGCCCAGGAGCTGAGGCTTATGTCATCACAGAGGTTTGCTATTTTAAAAGGTAACAATTTTTTTTTTTTGAGTACTCCACGTAAATTAACTCAGGAGTGTTTTGTACCAGTGTCATAGAATGTCTTTTAGATATGGGTTAAGTCTTTTCAATCAAGACTAGAAGAGGAAGCAGTCATTCTTCTCATTCTGAATTAGATTTCATTTTCATAGTAATTTCCTTCAACCCAAGAAGGACCTATGGCTACCAGTTTTAGGTTAACAAATCTAATTCTTTGAAAAGTGGAAGGTAATGTAACTGAGAAGCTAGGAGTTAAGGGATTATTATGATCACTGAATTGTTTTATAGATGTTCTTTTTGACTTTCTGGTATATTAGAGCAGACAGATGAAAATACCTGAAATCCTTGAATTGTAATCCAGCTGCCTTAATCGCTGATAATGATTGGAATGTCCTTATCTTGTGCCCTTGTGATTGTGAAAACCTTGTGACTAACCTTCACTTGTACCCATTTATCCCGGTTTTTCAACTTTAGAGTCTTGTGATCACTAAAGACAGCCCCGAATGTTTATTAATGAAGGGCACTGGGTCAGCCCAGAACTGACCGCCCCAAGTCCAAAGTTATCTTGATAACCAAAGCTGGATCTAACCAAAGTGCCCCCCCTGACATGCAGAGCACCTTGGTCTTTAACCTCTAAGTCCCCTATGTCTCATTTAGCCATTTTCTTTCCTACATTCTGTGATTAAGGATGTAATCAATCTGCGCATGCTCAATAATTAGATCATCTCTAATTACGTCATCTGGGGCCACTGTGCTCATTATCCTCAAACCTGCCCATCTTTTAATGCAATAAAACGATCAGAATTACTGCAGTTCTGGGAGACAGATTTTTGGCCCATTGGATCATCTGATCTCCTACTTCGTGCCTAGCAATAACCTCTCTCTCTTTGAAACCCTGGTGTCTCAGGAATTGGTTGTTTGAGTGCACAGGCGAAAGAATTCGCCACCTTTGTCTGGTAACAGTGAAGCCTTCTCTAATGGTATTTGTATATTCTTGCCACATTTCCCATTTTCAGTTCATCATGGCAATGCAGCATGGTGACTAAGCAAGTGGGGTCTGGCTTCAGACTCCCTGGGTGCAAATCCCACACTGGGCCCTCAGTGGTCAGGCCTAGGGAACCATACTTAAACTCAGGGTGCCTTGGTTTTCCTCCTCTATAGAATGGGGATGATGTTAATAAAGGTGATATTATTCACTTACAATTTGTTTTAGGATTAAGCAAGCAATGAATTTAGAGATCTTGTCAGTGTCTGGCACATAGAAAACCTTCTATAAGTTTTTATTAAGTTTCTATCCTTTTTATGTTAATGTATGACTCCTCCACTAGACTGGAAGCTCTATAACCATAGGGACACTCTTTAATTTTGTCCACTGTTTGTCTCCAGTATCTGGTGAAGAGTAAACATTTAATGTTTGTCAACTATTATTAAGATTAATTTTTGGAGAGAGAGAGAGAAAAAACTACCCAATAGCCTTCATACCATTATTTCTGTCTGAATTTCTCTTCTTCCAATTGTTCCTTCTTAAATTAAACAATACAGGAAAAAAAAAACAGTGGAAAACTAACTGGGGTAAGTATTTGTGCATTGTTATGAAAATATAGGCACTTTTACAAGCTCAGAGCTTACTGTCTTCTAGGACATCTGGGGTAGGCAGGAGAGGGGGGAAAACTCATCTGGAAATCTGAAAATCTGGCTCTTTATATTTTCTCCTCCCCCCAAATTATATACATAAGTGAACTAAGGGACTTGGTCCTTCTCTTCCATAGTGATCTCTTAAAATCTTTAAAATTAAAGGGTTGGACTAGATGAGGTCGAAGGTTACTTCCAGCTCTGGGCTTCAGCAATTTGATTAAAGAACCAAACAAGACAGTATACAATTAAGTGCTAAATTGTACTGAAGACAGCAAGTTAATGCTTTTCAAAAACTTTGCTCCTTTTCTAAAATGTCCCTCGACTGTTAGTGTCCCCTTCTTCTTTTTGAAATCCAGTTCCGCCCTGTATGGCTGTTCTGATTCAGATGAAAAATAATTGCTCCTGTGTAGATTCCCCAACAGCTGAGAACACCTGACGCAAGAGGCACAGTCAAGCATTATTGCGCCCCATGTGTCAATGAGGGAATAAGCATGACTCCCACTTAGAAGGTTCATGAGCTGAAGGAGGCTGGCAAATTACTCCATAATTACAGCTGTCCTGGCAGCGGGGCAGAAACATGCAGCATAGCCTCCTTATCTAGAGGTGGCTGAACACTACACTGCTTCTCAAATTACCTTTTCTCCTCTTGTCCTTCCTTTGCTGCTTTTCTCCTTGTGTAAGACAAATTACTCTAGTCCTCTTGCTGAGAAAGCATGTAGCGAGTTGCACAGCTCTAAGTCCAAGGCATAGGATATACTCTAACTCTAATTTGCTAAATGTAGACAGGAGATCATTTGATTTCCCCTGAGTTCCTCTGTTAAAAGGAGTCTCACAAAAACACTTTATGAACTCTAAATGATAACTTAGAATGTACTGTCCTTCCCCTGAAGGTACAAGTATGACTGACTTTTCCAAGTGTCACTGCTAAGATGAGACAATTCCAAGAGGACAACAAATAGACTATTTGTTTTTTTGGGGGAGGGATGGGGATGGGGTGTCTGTAATTGCTTTTCATTTTTAAAAATCAGTTTTATTGAAGTATATTCACACACCAAGTGTGCTGGTTTGAAATGATGTATGTCCCCTAGAAAAGCCATGTTTTAATCAAAATCCCATTTCAATAGGGATTCATTGAATAATCCCTATTCAATACTGTATGTTTGAAACTGTAATCAGATCATCTACCTGAATGCTGTCATTTAGTCAAGAGTGGTTGTTAAACTGGATTAGGTGATGAAATGTCTCCACCCATTTGGGTGGGTCTTGAGAAGTTTCTGGAGTCCTATAAAAGAGGAAACATTTTGGAGAATGGGAGATTCAGAGAGAGAAGAGCAGAATGACATAGCCACAAGAAGCAGCATTCACCAGCCAGCGACCTTTGGAGATGAAGAAGGAAAATGTCTCCAGGGGAGTTTCATGAAACAGGAAGCCTGGAGAAGAAGCTAGGAGATGATGCCGTGTTCGCCATGTGCCCTTCCAGATGATAGAGGAACCCTGACTGTGTTCACCATGTGCCTTTCCAGGTGAGAGAGAAGCTGTGACTGTGTTCGCCATGTGCCCTTCCACTTGAGAAAGAAACCCTGAACTTCATCGGCCTTCTTGAACCAAGGTATCTTTCCCTGGATGCCTTAGATTGGACATTTCTATAGACTTGTTTAACTGGGACATTTTCTCAGCTTTAGAACTGTAAACTAGCAACTTATTAAATTCCCCTTTTAAAAGCCATTCCATTTTTGGTATATTGCATTCTGGCAGCTAACAAACTGGAACAGAACTCTAAATGATAACTTAGAATGTACTGTCCTTCCCCTGAAGGTACAAGTTTGACTTTTCCAAGTGTCACTGCTAAGATGAGACAATTCCAAGAGGACAACAGATAGACTGTTTTTTTTTTTGGGAGGGGTGGGGATGGGGTGTCTATAATTGATTTTCA
>PVIY010017578.1:0-13576 GCA_004026745.1 Myrmecophaga tridactyla | reverse complement strand
TCCCATATACCACCTATAGTTAACTCCTTGTAATAGCAATGTACATTTGTTCTAATTCATGAAAGAACATTCTTATATTTATACTATTAACAGTAGATATAGTCCACAAGTTTCACTGTGTTACACAGTCCCGTGCTTTACCTTCTGGCTTTCTTTCTAGTGACATTCACAACCTGAAACTTCCCCTCTCAAACACATTCACAAAAATAATCCAGCGCTGTTGATTACACTCACAATAATGCATCATCACCTCTATTCATCTCCAAATATTTTTAATCAACCTAATTAAAAATTCTGCATCAAATTAGGCATCAGCTCTCCATTCTCTACTTCCATTCTATCTCCTGGTATCCTATATTATAGATTTTAAATCTATGAGTTTGTTTATTATAATTAGATCATATTAGTGAGCTCATACAATATTTATCCTTTTATGTGTGCTTATTTCACTCAGCATACGTATTCAAGGTTCATCCACTTTGTTGCATGCATTGGGACTTCATTCCTTCTTACAGCTGAATAATATTCTATTGTAGTTATATGCCACATTTTGTTTATCCATTCATCAGTTGATGGACACTTGGGTTACTTCCATCTTTTGCCAATTGTGAATAGTGTTGCTATGAACATCTGTGTGCCTTTTCATGTACCTGCTTTCAATTTTCCTGGGAATATACCTACTATTGGGATTGCCGGGTCATACGACAATTCTATACTTAGCTTCTTGAGGAACTGCTGAACTGTCTTCCACAGTGGCTGCACATCCACACCCTCTGCAACACTTGTAGTTTTCTGTATTTTTTAATAGTGACCCTTTCTAGTAGGTATGAAATGATATCTCACTGAGGTTTTGGTTTGCATTTCCCTAGTATCTAGTGATCTTTTCATGTGCTAATTAACCATTTTATTTCTTCTTTTCTGTCAGTTCAAGTATTTTGTCCATTTTAAAATCTTGGATTTTTTGTCTTTTTATTGTTGAGTTGTAGACTTTTTAAATATATTCTGGAGAGTAAACCTTTATTGGATATGTGTTTTCCAAATATTTTCTCCCATGAAGTAGGTTGTCTTTCACTTTCTTGACAAAGTTCTTTGAAGCCCCAAAGTATTTAATTTTGAGGAGGAATCTTCATTTATCCATTTTTTCTTTCATTACTTGTGCTTTGGGTATAAAGTCTTGAGAAACCATTGCGTACCAGAAGAACTTGAAGATGCTTCCCTGTGTATTCTTCTAGGAGTTTTATAGTCCTGATTCTTATATTTAGGCCTTTGATCCATTTTAAGTTAAGTTTTGTAGAAAGGGGTGAGAACTTTTTCATTCTTTTGGGTTTGGATATTCAGTTCTTCCAGAACCATTTGCTAAAAGTTTGTTCTGTCTTGGTTGAATGGACGTGGCAGCCTGGTAAAAAATCAATTGACCATAAATGTGAGAGTCTATCTGTGAACTTTTAATTAGATTCCATTGGTCAATATGGAATCTAATTATCTTTATGCCAGTTCCATTCTGTTTCAACCATTGTAGCTTTGTAATATCCTTTAACATCAGGAAGTATGAGTTCTCCAACTTCTGTTTTCTTTTTCAAGATGTTTTTGGCCATTTGGGGCCCATAACCCTTCCAAATAAATTTGATAGTTGGCTTTTCCAATTCTACCTAAAGGCTGTTGGAATTTTGATTGAGGATTGTGTTGATCTGTAAACCAATTTGGGGAGATTTGACAGCATTGTGATATTTAGTTTTCTTATCCATGAACATGGAATGTCCTTCCATTTATTTAGGTCTTTTTAAATTTTTTTTTCGGCAATGTTTTGTAGTTTTCTTTGTACAAGTCCTCTACATCCTTGACTAAATTTATTCCCAGATATTTGATTCTTTTAGTTGCTATAACAGTAAATCGACTTTTTCCCCCTTGATTTCCTCCTCATCTTGCTCATTAATAGTGTATAGAAAAATTACTGATTTCTGGGAGTTGATCTTGTATCCTGCCACTTTGCTGAACTTGTTTACTAGATTTAGTAGCTTTGACATAGATTTTTCAGGACTTTCTATATGTATAGGATCATGTCATCTGCAAATAGTGAAAGTGTTACTTCTTCCTTTCCAGTTTGGATGTTTTATAAAAATATATTTTTGTTGAGAAATCTTCACACACATACAGTGGGCATTCTTGTCTTTTTCCAGATCTTAGAGGAAAAACTTTCAGTCCATCAATATTGAGTACAATATTAGCTGTGGCTTTTTCATAGATGACCTTTATTATGTTGAGGAAGTTTCCTTCTTCCTATCTTTCAAAATGTTTTTATCAACAAAGGATGCTGAATTTTGTCAAATGCCTTTTCTGCATCAATCGAGATAATCATGTTTTTTTTGTTTCCACTTCAAATTGTTAATATGATGTATTAGATTAATTGACTTTCTTGTATTGAACCACCCTTGCATGGCAGGGATAAAACTCCTTGATCATGATGTACAATTCTTTTAATGCACTGTGGATTCGATTTGCAAGTATTTTGTTGAGGATATTTGCATGTATATCAATTAGAGAAATTGTTCTATAATTTTCTTTTCTTGTAGTATCTCTGGCTTTGGCATGGGGTGATATTGACTTCATAGACTGAGTTATGTGGTGGTCTCTCCTCTTCAATTTCTTGGAAGGGTTTGAGTTGGATTGATATTAATTCTTCTATGAATGATTGGTAGAAGTAACATGTGAAACCATCTAGTTCTGGACTTCCTTTCTGGGGAGGCTTTTGATGACTTATAAGTGGTCTATTGAGGTCATCTATTTCTTCTAGAGTCAGCATAGTTTTTTCATGTGTTTCTAAGAATTTGTCCATTTTATCTATGTTGTCTAATTTGTTGACATACAGTTGTTCATAGCATCCTCTTATGATCATTTTATTTCTGTGGGACCAGTAGTAATGTTCCCCCTCTCATTTCTAATTTCATTTATTTACATTTTCACTCTTCTTTTGTCAGTTTAGCTAAAGCTTTGCCAATTTTACTGATCTTCTCAAAGAATCACTTTTAGTTTTGTTGATTCTCTCTGTTTCCTGATTTTCAATTTCATTTATTTCTGTGCTAATATTTATCATTTCTTTCCTTCTGCTTGTTTTGGGATTAATTTACTGTTCTTTTTATGGGTTCTCCAGGTGTGCAGTTAGATCTTTGATTTCAGCTCTTTCTTGTTTTGTAATGAGGCATTTAGGTCTATAAATTTTCCTGTCAACACTGCCTTCACTGCATCCCATAAATTTTGATATGTTATGTTCTCATTTTCATTTGTTTCTAGATATTTACTGATTTTTCTTACAGTTTCTTCTTTGACCCACCAATTGTTTAAGCATGTGTTGTTTAGCTTCTCCGCATTTTTGAATTTTCTCATTCTTGCCTGTTGTTGATTTCCAACGTCATTCCACTATTGTCAGAAAAAGTGCTTTGTATAAGTCAATCTTTTTAAATTGATTGAGACTTATGTTGTGACCCATCTTAGATAATGATCCATGAGCCCTTGAGAAGAATGTAGATCCTGCTGTTTTTGAGTGTGATGTTCCGTATGTATCTGTTATGTCTAGTTCATTTATCATATAATTCAAGTACTCTGTTTCCATATTGATCCTCAGTTTAATGTTCTATCTATCAATGACAGTGGTGTATTGAAGTCTGCAACTATTATTGTAGAGATGTCTATTTCTCCCTTAAATTTTGTCAGTGCTTGCTTTATGTATTTTGGGGCACTATGGTTAGACGTATAATATTTATGATTGCTATTTCTTCTTGGTTGATTACCCCTTTTTGTCTTTTATTGCCCCTTTTTTTTCTTTTATAACAGTTTTGCATTTAAAGTCTATTTTGTCCTGTATCAGTATAGCTACCCTAACTCTTTTCTGGTTACTGTTTGCATGGAATATCTTTTTCAACCTTTCACTTTCAACCTGTTTGTATCCTTGGGTTTAAGGTGAGTCTCTTGCAGATAGCATATAGATGGTTCATACATTTTTTTTTTATCCATTCTACCAGTTTGTATCTTTTGATTTGGGAATTTTAAACCATTAACATTCAATGATGTTACTGCATAGGCAATGCTCACTTCAACCATTATATCCTTTGATTTTTACATATTATATCTTATTTTTGTCTCTCTTTTTATTTTTACCCTTTTAATTACTCTTATTGATAATCTTCACTTCTACACTCTCATCCCAACCTCTCTCTTCTGTCCTTTTTTTTTCAGCCTGCAGGACTCCCTTTCTGTATTTCTTGTTGCTTAAGTCTCTTGTTGATGAACTCTCGCAGCTCTTTCAGTTCCTCTGTGAATATTTTAAATTCTCCCTCATTTTTGAAGGTCAGTTTTGACAGACAAAGAATTCTTGGCTGACTTTTTAATCTTTCAGTACCTTAATATACCAATATTTTCTTGCCTCCATGGTTTCTGATGAAAACATTGGCACTTAACCTTATTGTGTTTCCCTTATATGTGATGAATCACTTTTCTCTTGCTGCTTTCAGGATTCTGTCCTTATCTTTGACGTTTGACATTCTGATTTGTATGTGTCTCAGATTAGGTCTATTAGGATTTATTCTGTTTGGAATACATTGTGCTTCTTAATATTTTTATTTATGTCCTACATAATAATTGGGAAATTTTCAGCCATTATTTCCTCAAGTATCTTTCTGCCCCTTTTCCCTTCTCTTCTCTTTCTGGGACACCCATGATGCATATACTTGTGTGCTTTGTCCTGTCATTCAAATCCCTAAGACCCTGTTCAATTTTTTTCATTCTCTTCTCTATCTGTTGTTCTGTCTATAAGATTTTGAGTGTCCTATCTTCTAGCTTGCTGATTCTTTCTTGTGCCTGTTCAAATCCCCTGTTCATGCCTATATTGTATTTTTAATCTCTTCAGTAGGGTCTTTCATTCCCATAATTTCTGTTATGCTTCTTTCTATTTTTTATTTCAAATTGTTCTTTGTGCTCACACAGTGTCTTCTTAATATCCTTTATCTCTTTAGCTATATTTTCTTTTATGTTCATGAATTTATTTAGGAGATTTGTTTGCACATCTTTGATTAGTCATTCCAAGTTCTGTATCCCCTTTGAAGTTTTAATTTATTCCTTTGATGGAATCATAGATTCCTGTTTCTTAATATGGCTTGTAATGTTTTTGCTAGTGTCTAGGCATCTTGTTATTTTGATGCGTTTACTCTGGAGCTCAGTTTCTCTCCCTTGCCTAAGATTTTCTTTATGATTGATTTTGTACTAAGGCACTTCTTTGACCCTGGGTTCGCTTTATTATAGACCCTTAATCTTTAGAGTAGCTCATGTGTAACTGCTGAGATATTTTCAGCTCTTTTTCATTTAATTCTTGCCCTGGATATATGGTACTGTTTTTGAGATTACACTATTTGTGCAATAGTTTCACCCTAAGGGAAAGCTTCTTTTCCCTCTCCCTTCTCTGGGAGTCTTGATCTGTTCTTTTGCTTTTGATTTGCCTCTATAGTTTTTAAATAACTCTTGCTGTTGTTTCTAGCTGTTTTTGCCTGGAGGACAAATTCTGGGAGGAAGGTCACCCAGAGAGGACTTTCTAAGTCACTAATTCTTAGTCAAAACAGGGCCAGGGACCCATGATGTAGGCATAGATTGGTTTCAAAGTGCCCTGGAGAGGAGACTCAGAGGATGCCAGGCTTCTCTTTAACACTCCCTGAATCTGTACTTTCCTGGCCTGCCCAGCAGCTGTCAATCTGTAGTCTTAAGGTGCTACAGCGCTTTTAGGTCTCAACTGACTCCACCCATGTTGTGGGTGGAGTTGAAACAAAGGCTGCTGGCTGGTCTTTTCTGTGGTGGATTGGAACTCTACAGGGAATTTAGCAGATTATCTGAATTTACTAATCAAAAGCCACAAAAGAGTGTTGAGCTGTGCCCTACCCTCCCTTTTCTTGGAGAAAAGCAGGGAACAGCACCCCTGTGTCTCTAAATCGCCCCCACTTCCATCCCCATAGTGGGTGAGGTTGGCACAGGTTGCCATCTGCTTTCTGTACTGCTCTGGTTGAAACTATAACTGCCCTCTGAGCCGGCACCCAGCATTTCCAGTTCACTAATCAAAAGCCCCTATCAGTGCTCCACTCGACCCACTGTTTTTGGGGAAGGGGGCTTTTATTTCAAGCCAGGGACTGGATCCCAGGGCAGCCTGCTGTGAGAGTGGGGGATGGGCACAGTGTGGAAAGATCTACTCTCAGATCTTCACCGCAGAATATCGATTTCTTCCTTCTGACATTCCCTGGATGTTGTACAGTATTCTGGTCTCCAGGGCCCCCAAACAGTTGTTTCAGACAGTGCCTGGCTGTTTACCAGTGTCCCGGGGGAGGGACTGAGTTCTGGAGTGCCCTACTCTGCCTTCTTACCCAGAAACCCTGAGACAGATATTCTAGTACTGAAAGCTCACCATATTTGGAAAGGCAAGGTCTCCATTTGCTTTTCTCACAAACAGCCTGTTTGATCTGGCACTACTTTCTGTTACATAAACCACAATCTTTTCTGAGTAAGGATGCATGTAGAGAGTAAGGGAATTGGGGTCTAATTGAAATTTCCGTTTAATTCTTGAATGACTTCTTTGGGGAATGATGTTTAGGGACAGCTATTTCTGGTAATCAGGATATCCTAATTTGTGTCTGTAGAGCTACAGGGAAGAGTACATTGGTAGTATCTACTTATACTATTAAACACCCTTCTTGTTAGAATTAGTAAGTGAGAGGAAAATATACATAGGACAAGAGATGCTTTGTGCACCATTTTATTTGTCTGAGCATCAGTCATAAACAGGGTGTGGCTTGGGTCAAATACCAAGTATCTCATGTTTTCTGTTCTTTTGCTTTTCAGTGACATCCCCTTGACCATGTCATTCGCTTGTCCTCAGGAGCAGGCTGGGTCACAGACTTGGAGTCACAGACTGGTTGGAGGGACCCTGCCTGCACATGTGGCCTCTCATATGCTATTTTTCTCTTCATCTTGCCTTATCTAAGCTCCTTGTTCCACACACCTCTCTGACCCTTTGCCTCAAGATGTACATTAGCACACCCTCTCTCATTCCACTTCTCATCTTCTAATCCATTGTGTTAATTACGATGGTGCCTATTCCCCAGCAGGTGGGCATGTAGAGTTTAAGGATCCCTCAGGGGTCTTTGGGAGGGAAGCTAAGTGTAAACTTGGTGCCTGGTGAGTGAGGAAAGGAAGTCCCTACAGTTAGGGAGTGAAATCTAGAAATAAATATTTTCGTAATGCTTTGTATTTTATGTTGACTTGTTTACTAGCTGTCTGTCTCAAGAATTTAAGCTTCATGGCAACAGAGACTATCTACTTCCCTTATACTGGATATCTAGCCTCTAACGCAGTGCTTCTTGCATATTTTATGCTCAATAAATATTTGTTGAATGAATACCTTTTAACTTGTATGTCAGCAGTGTGTGTGCTATATGTGTGTGTGAGAGAGAGATGGAGAGAGAGACAAAGAGGAAGATTGATACTGGGGAAACTATTTATATTAGAGGTTCTCAAACTTTCTTGGCTTACCATACCCTTGGTGTCCCAGTAATTATTTTATGGCATTCTTAGGCCAAAAGAAATTTAAGACTGTTACATTAAGTTGTTAAGATCCAAACCACGTAATAAGTATATAGGTCATAGCAACTTAATAGACATTTGAAAAAAAAAATGAACTGAAAAAAAATTTCATTTTTACATAACCAGTAATACATGCAAGCGGGATGTCTGTGTGTGTTGAGCACTGAACGACTCCTCCAACCTTGGAATCAGATTAATCAACATTGCCCTTAGTTTCTGTTCCACATTCCACATTGATTTTCACTTGCTCGTTGCAACTGCTGAAAACCCAGTTTCACAAAGACATGATGTCACAGAAAGGAATGTAACACAATCTAATATTGAAACTATGAACCATCTCAAGCTGATAGTTTGTGCAGTATCTGGTGGATATTGAATATCTCCTGTTTCCCTTTACAATTTAAAACATCCCATGGTGAATTCAGTGGTACCCTGGGATGCACTGGCAGACAGTTTGGGAACTGCCAGTTCAGAGTGAAAACTATGGTATCATGATGAAAAGGTAATAAAAGTTTTAATCGTCCTGTGTACTATCTACCTATCGTGGCAATAACAATCATCATTAGTATGTCTTGGGTTAACTCCGCTAAGTTGGGTTTGATTGAAATAGTCAACTCCTTACTTTCGAAGGCTATGACTCTAAAGCGGGGAGACCAATTTCTCTAGTTATTCACATGAATTAATCTCATGACTTTATATCCCATAAGTTGGACATTCACATGTAGTGACCCACAGAGAATGGTGCCTGCTTAGAACTCACAAAGAAAAGAAAAGAAGGTGGAGGGTACTGCTGGCTGTGTTGACATTTGTGGCACTAGGGGGCTTATAGCATTTGTGTCAACCTGCAAATTATCTGTTGGAACTGGAGGAATTTTCTTAAAAGCTTCCAGTGAAATCCTATGACAAATAGGTACAATCTAACATCAACCTTCCCACTAAATGCTTTATTCTTGGCATTTATAAATGTTTGTTACCATTGTGTATTCTTGAGTAAATTTGGGTTTCAGACAATAATTTATAATCCTTTAGCCTTCCTTCTTCAGGAGCGAGCTTACCAGTGCTCTTTCTTAGCTGAAATGCGAGATCTCAGAGGGTGAAGTGAGTTTCACCCACACAAAAAGTCTACATCCAGTATTTCTTTAAATGTGGATTCCTTGACAAACACATCTCTCCATTTGCAAGGCCCATGAATTTAAAACCTCCAGTAATAACAGGCCTGTTTTCCCTCTCCTTGTGAAATGGTATCCTGCCAAAGTGCCACTGCAATAAAGCTCTGTGCCCTAATGTTGGTGTCAAAGTGCCAGTGAACCAAGACTGGCAGCAGGCTAATTTGGGAGAAGTGTCTGCCTCAGCCTCCTCCACTCACTCCTACTGATCAACTCAACCACACGAGCTATTCAGCTTGTCAACTGTTTCATGGGAAAGGGGAAGTAGGGGATGAAAAGAAGTTACGACATGCCCTTCCTTTTCACTTAATACCCAGATTCCCTGGTGTCAACGGCTCTATCCTCCGAGAGGTTAATGGCTTCATAAGTGTATTTCTGGAGGTAAGAAATATACCAAAGGCGCTTTCATGATATAGCAGGTTTTGACAAAATAGAGCACTTGCACAGACAATCTTAAATAAATTGTATACACCGTTGCATGAATGTTTGAACTATGTCTCACCTGACTTTTTAGTCATCTTTTTACTTCTGTTAAAATTAATCAATTAAGTGAAGGAAAATAAGAAGCTGCATTGCCAGGAAGAATTTGGTGGGTGAGAATCTGGTCCTTTCGTAATGTTGGTTTGGGGTAAAAGAGCTACAAAAATGTCATCTGTGAGCTGCAAACGCTGACTTTTTTGTAAACTAAGCACTGACTCTCTCAGTCCACCCTCATTAAATTAAAGCACAAGTGCACAGAATTTAGCTCTTTCTCTCAGTCCCTCACACACATATATGAAATGGGGGATAAAAATGATTCTGGCTTCACTGGCATGATGCTCCAATGGGATAATGCATATAAAGCTCTTAACACATAGTAAGGATAAAATAAATCCCTTTTCTCCTCTGCTTCTTTCTCTTTTTTTAAAAAAATTATTTATTATTATTGATTTAAACAATTACCTGAAATAGATACACCATGATAGAAAATCTTTATTAATGCAAATTGGCTCCAAATAATTTTTTCTGTAGTTAGATATTAAAACAATTAAATAATAAATCCAACCTGGCATGAAGAAATTATGGCAAAATAACCATGGTCCTCAGAGGTCCTGACTCCTTATTTGGGAGGATGACTTGCCCTAAGGCAGTAATACTTGCTGGGCAGCTTGTGAACTGCTCAGAAGGCTTAACAAGCGGTTTGTGGCTCATTATAACCTGATTTACTACTTGTACCCTGTGCTTCCGTCCCACTCAGAAAGGAGTTTCTAATAAAACTTGTAGGTTGCACTCTCTGTATCTTAATACTGAGCCCATGACTGTTCTTGTCATGTCACAGAGTACCTGGGACTCCACGGGTTATCTTAGTTCTCGCTAGAAATAATGAGGGATGGAGGTAGGTGTACACCGTCCCCGAACGGAGTTAAGACCAGATATAAATGTAAACATTTTACACAAGCAACAACAGGAGAAGGAGAGGGTTTCATAACTAATGGAGGTCTGCGGACTCATGCAAGAGAGATGAGAAAGTTCTAGAGATATATATCCAGACTCCAAGAGTTTCAAAGATGGAGGAAGCGAGATAGGGACAGCTTGTGTGTGTTTCTGAGAAAGAAAGAGAGGGAGAGAGAGAGAGACAGACAGACAGAGAGGGAGAGAAAGAAAAGAAGATTTTTACTGGCTTTAAAGAAGTAGTTCATCTTTTTGTTGTTTTTTACGATTGTTTTCTTGATACAGAGGGTTTTCTGCTCAGGACTCCTTTTTGGAAACCTATCTTCTGTGCAGTATGCATTTGTTAGGTGCAATTTTTCTTTCTTTTAATGCAGTTGCTTTGTAGTGAGTGGCATAAGAGTTATTTTAATCTCACAGAGGCCAGCTTTTAGTGATTATGATTTTTAACCTTATTTTTCAGTTCGCACTATCAGGCGTATAAGCCATCTTCTTCAAAAGACAACTCATTTTCATTTTCAATCAGCTTCTCTCCATGATTTTTCACATGGCTTCCTTCATGCCACTAATTTCACTTTAGAGCCAGCATCCTCTGCACATCCCTGGGCTTGCTGCGCTAACATGTTTAAACATGATTAGTCTTTATTAATATAAGAGGGACAAAGCTCCAAGAATCATACACCTCTTAATTTGCTATAGTTCCAAAGGGGGGCCTAAACCCTGGAAACTGAAAATGAATGGGCTTCTTGAGATGCAGTAATACCGGATATTTTCCTGCTAAGTGGGAAGTCTGCTTTATGGTGACAGGCATGATTTGTGTGGCATTCCGCTCAACTCCCTGCTATATCAAATGCCGTGAAAATACCCAAATCATCAAAAAAACATTTCTTGGTCACAGCTGATGATGACTTTACTTTCAACAATTGTGACACACGTAGTTCAGAAAATGAAGGGATTTTGACTTCCTTCTGCTGTTTTACTTCCACTGTAATTTTGAGAATAATGCCATCTCAATGTGGTATTCATTTATTATGTTATTCAACAAATATATACCCAGAGCTGTGGCAAGCACAAAGAAAGGGTAGAGTTGAATGAGACTCTCCACAAGAGAATTACAGTTTAGGTGAATACTTCATCTGTTTTGTACTATCATGAAAATTGTGTTTGACATTTCAAAATGAATTTGTTTCCTCAATAATTACTATTTTATACATCAGGTTCATACCTGACGCTTAATGTCTGTTGCCTATTTTAGAAGATTTGAAGTAGGTTACACATATTGAATAAGACATTAACATAAGGCTTAAATTTGAAGAACCATAGAAAGGAGCAGAGGAGGTCATTAGATCTGAAATCTAAGCTAAGGATAGTTTCGATAATTGCACATTAAATTTAGTTTCCATGAAGGTCACAAAGGCCACAAAAGAAGTTCCATGAGTCATGTAGTATTCATTTTCTAATAAAAGGACATATACCAGCTTGTAAGAAGGAAAAGTTTCCAGAAATAAATTCGAACAGAAATCTAACCTTGGCTTATAATGATAAAGGAACACGTCTTTAATAGTAGCCTCTGGAGAAGGTGAAGAAAATGTAGTCATTTCTTATACTGACTCTTTTTTTTGCATGGGCAGGCATCAGGAATTGAACCCGGGTCTCTGGCACAGCAGGCGAGAACTCTGCCTGTTGAGCCACCATGGCCGGCCCTGACTCTTGATAAAAACAATAAGATGCTATATTGCGCTCATATGAATGTGTTTCTGCTGGAACTGAAATGATGTGGGCCAGGAGTCACCTTTTAGCATTCTTAGAATGCTGTCACCTTAGCATTCTTAGAAGACCCAGGAATAGAGCTCAGAAATGGAACTGAAAGGATGAGACCAGACAGGATGAGCCTGTTTCTGAATGTGGCATCCCTCTCCTTCCCTCTTCTGGGCCTGCCTGACACCACCCCTGCTTTTTTTTTTTTTTTTTTACATTTTATTTATTTATTCATTTATATTTAATTAAATGCAATTTAATTGAGATATATTATATATTCTTATACCATATAATCATTCAAATTGTATGATCTGTGTTTCACATTATCATCATATAGCTGTGCATTCATCACAATTAATTTTTGAACATTTTCATTAGTCAAAAAGAAAAGAATAAAAGTAAAAATGAAAGTGAAAAAGAACACCCATACCCCATCACCCCTATTAATTATGATTATTGCCCATTTTAGACGAGACTGGTCAATATAATTGCTTTTCTTCTGTGGAATATAATTGCTTGTTTTTCTTCCGTGGTGGCACGGAGTTGGAGAATAGTAGGTTTAACCAGAGCTGGGGTGTGTGCAAGAGAGAAATTAGAGTGATGGGCCTTGGAATGTAAGCTGGGCACAGAAGAAAGAATGATGGGAGTGATTTCAGGGGATTAATGTCCCTTCTGGGAAAGAAAATTTTGTAGTTGGAATATTGAAGTAGAGACATCAAAAGGTAGCATAATATTTTGAATTTAACTAATATTTCTGAATTGTACACTTGAAAATGGCTAAAAGGGAAATTTTGAGTTGTGTGTATGCATGTTATGATAATGAAAGTTAAATAAAAAAGGTAGGAGGAGGTGGTCAGAGAGAGGAATGTTGGAAATTGAGATTAATTCTGGAGGTCGTACAGTTTTTGGTAATGACAACATCTATTATAGGATCTAAATTTTCTCTTTAGTGTACATGCACAGGTATTTGTACATATATATATTTTATATATATATATATATACCTATCTCTCACATTGCTCTTCAAATCATTCTAATAATTCCAAATAATATGTTGATATTAAGAAATTGTGTTTTATTTCTTGCGGGGGGGGTTGCATTGCTAAGCTAAATGATGCTTCTGTCAGCTGTGATTTGATATAGGGAGCTCCATAGAGTTCTTCCAAGGATTTCCCATTAAATTGATGATTGTCAGGTCCCTGGAGCCTGGAGTTTGCTGCAGCTGGAGGTGGCTGGGTGTGCTGCCCACGGGTGTGGTATGCATGTGAATACCAGTGTGTCTCAGATGATCAGGACTAGAGGGCCTGGACCTGGCCCCCCCGCCCCCGACAATATAGCAGCAGGGCTGTTCCAGAGCAGAGGGCAGGTGCCTAACCTCTCCAATCTCTCCCCTTACCATAGCTGCTGCGGCTGCCTCAATCCATTTAGCAGTTCTTTGGGCTACCTTTATCCTCTCCATAATGTTCCCAGACAATTTTGCCTGCTGTACTGGCTGTTAGTGGGGCATCATAATGTAATTTGTGACCTAAATAAATGCAGAGTTTCTTTTTATGAACCAATAAGGAGATATTTCTGAATGTTAACAACCAGGATGTTTTTAAAAAAATTTTTTT
>PVIY010017577.1:0-49244 GCA_004026745.1 Myrmecophaga tridactyla | reverse complement strand
TCTAACATTCCAATCTCTCTAAGCCTCTGGATCCCCTCATCTACATTATACCAGGGCAGTTCTGGCATTTCAACCTCAGGTAATGTTGGCCACCTTTTGAACCATGTTTCAACCAACCATCCAAACAAACTGTTAACACCTTTTCTAACCCCTCGAGCTATAACACTGAATGCAGAATCTCTGCTTAGTGGGCCCATATCAATAAATTCAGCCTGATCCAGCCTTATATTCCTCCCACCATCATCCCACACACTTAAAATCCATTGCCACACACATTCCCTTGATTTCTGTTTATATAAATTGGAAAACTCACACAGTTCTTTTGGAGTATAATGTACCTCCTTATGTGTGATACTTTGTACCTCACCTTTAGGGGTCTGTTGGGACTTTAGTATAGTTATAGGTCTGGAAGAAATGAGGGGTGGTGGGGGTGGGTCATGAAAAGAATTAGAAGTATCTTCCAAGCCATTTGCTTCAGGGTATTCGTTTGCAGTTTCATCTGGTGAAACAGGATTAATCACTCTAGGGCTAATCCCTTCAGGAGGAGGTTGGATGGCCAACTCCTCAAGGCAGGCTGGAGGTGGTGCAGCTATGTCCTCAAGGCAGACTATTACAGGGTTATCTAGAGAAGACTCAGCATGACCTAGGGTTTCAACCTTGGCCCCGACATCATAAATCAATCCATATGTTGCCATCCCACTTTTCAGGGTCCCACTCCCTACCAATCAGTGTCCTCACTTTAATGGCAGATACCATGCAAGATTGAGATTTCACTTTACGTTGTAAAGTTGCTACTCTAACAATAAGATTCTGAGTCTGATTTTCAGAGATCTCAAGTTTATGGCTACAGGAAATAAGATTTTCCTTTAGTGTCTACATCCATCAGATGGTGCTTAAGCTTCTCATTTGAAGCCTTAAGCTCATCCCTTTCACTCGTTAATGTATCCAGTGTATCTAACAACAACCAGTGAACATCTCTATACGTTTCCTTTCCACAAAACTCCCCAGAGCCTGGCTTTATACAGGTGAAGCATTAGGAGAATTGAATGGTGATATTTTGACTATGTCTTTTGCCAACTCACTCCATGGATTGTGAGTGTCATTCTGATTATGGGAATCAGAGTCCTTAGTGCCTTTGAGTCCAGTCAGAGTAGAAAACCATTCTTAAAAACCCATTTTTAAGATTCTGTTTCTTAAGAACCACTCCTGGTACCAAGTTGTATTAGTTAGGGTTCTCTAGAGCAACAGAATCAACAGGAAATATTTATATATGTAAAATTTATTAAAGTGTCTCATGTAACCATGGGAATGTAGAGTCCAAAATCTGTAGGGCAGGCTGTGAAGCTGACAATTTCGATGGAGGGTCTGGACCAACTCTACAGGAGAGGCTCGCTGGATGAAGCAGGAAGAGAGCCTGTCTCTTCTGAATTCTCCTTAAAAGGCTCCCAATGATTAGATTAAGCATCACTCATTGCAGAAGACATTCCCCTTGGCTGATTACAAATGGAATCAGCTGTGGATTTAGCCAACATGATCATGACTTAATTCTATGAAATATCCGCATTGCAACAGACAAGCCAGCACTTGCCAAATGAGACAAATTGGTACCACCACTATTGCACTTGCAAAGTTGACACATGAATATGATCATGACAACCACAGAAACAGAAATTTAAAATTCTGTAGAGGGGTTTAACAGCAGATTGGAGCAGGTAGAAGACAGAATCAGTGAACTTAAGACAATTGGAATCATTAAGTCTGAAGAACGAAAGAAGAATGAAGAAAAGTGAATGGAGCCTGGGAACCTGTGAGACACCATCATGCATGTAATATTTACATGGTAGAAGTCACAGAGGGAGAAGAAAGAGAGAGTGGGGCAGAGGTAATATTCAAAGAAATAATGGTTGGAAATTTCCCAAATTTAATGAAACATATCCAAGATAACTATATATATCCAAGATGCTCAACAAACTCCAGAAAGGATAAACCCAAATAGACCCATATTGTAACATATAACATATTATAATTATACTATTGAATGCCAAAGATAAAAAGAGGATTCTGAAAGCCACAAGAGAGAGAAGCAACATTTCATGTGTAAGGGATTCTCAAAAAGATTAACTATCAATTTCACATAGCAAGAAGGCAGTTGGATAGCATATTTATTTTAAGTGCTGAAAGCAAAAAGCTGCCAACTAAGAATTCTACATTGGGTGAGTGTATCTTTCAACAATGATGGAGAGATTAAGACATTTCAGGATAAATAATAGCCGAGGGAGTTCATCACTATATCACTAGACTGGCCCTACAAGAGACACTACAGTGAGTTCTGCAGCTTGAAAGGAAAGGATAATACACAATTGATTGAAACTGCATGAAGAAATAAAGATCTCTAGTGAAGGTCACAGATGTGTAAATATAAATTCCCATTCTTTTGTATTTTTGATTTGTAACACTACTTTTTACTTTCTACAGGATCTAAAAGACAAATGCATTAATCAGTGGTTTTGGCCTCAAAATGTAGAAATGTATATTTGTGACAAAATCTATATATATCAAGATAGAGGAAGGAGGGGTATGAAAACATTGTGTATACTATCAAAGTCAAGTTTGTATCAAAGCAAATGAGATTGTAATAGATTTCAGATGATAAATTTAAGCCCCATGTAACTACTAAAAAATATTGGAGAATATGCAAGCTTACAGAGACAGAAAGTAGAGCACAGGCTTCTAGGAAAAATGGGTAGGGGGAATGAAGAATTAATTCATAAGGGGTATAGAGTTTCTGTTTGGGTATTTGAGAATTTTTAGTAATGGAAAATGGTAAGGATACCACAATAGTGTGACTGTGATCGATCCCATTGAATGATACGCTTAGAAATGGGTTGAGCTGGTGTGCCAGTTTGAAAGAATTATGTACCCTAGTAAAGCCGTGTTTTAATCCTGATCCATCTTGTGGAGGCAGCTGTTTCTTTTAATCCCTATTCAGTATTGTAGGTTGGAAACTTGATTAGATTAGATGTGACTTACCCACTTGTGGATATTAATCTTTGATTAGAGGGCAACGTGACTCTACCCATTTAGGTGGGGCTTGATTAGCTTACTGGAATTCTTTAAAAGAGGAAACATTTTAGAAAAAGCTTCAGAGCCAGGAGAACCATGAGAGTCATGGAGCAGCAGAGCCCTTTGGAGATGAAGATGGAAAATGCCCCCAGGGAGCTTCATGAAACGAGAAGCCTGGAGAGAAAACTAGCAGATGTCACCATGTTCACCATGTGCCTTTCCGGTTGAGAGGGAAACCCTGAACTTCATCAACCTTTGTTGAGTGAAGGCAACCTCTTCTTGGTGCCTTAATTTGGACATTTTTATAGACATGCTTTAATTGGGACATTTCAACAGGCTTAGGATTGTAACTAGCAACTTAATAAATTCCCCTTTTTAAAAGCTGTTCTATTTTTGATATATTGCATTCCAGCAGCTTGCAAACTAGAACAGCTGGGAAAGTTTATGTTGTATACATGTCTCCACAATTAAAAAATCTAAAAGAGATAATGACAATTAAATGCAATAAATGATCCTGGATAGGATCTAGCAAAGGAAGAGAAAGGACACAAAGGGAAAGTATTAGTACATATGAAAAAATTGGAATCTAGACTGTAAGCTTTATATCACTGTTAAATTGTCTGAACTTGATAAATTATTTATGGTAGTTAAGTGAATATCATTGTTCTTAGGAAATATCCATGGGGCATGATGTATACAACTTACACTCTAATGGTCAGAAAATGGAAGAAAGAAAGAAAGAAGGAAAGAGAGAAAGAGAGAGAGGGGGCGGAGGGAGGGAGGAAGAAGGTAGATAAATTGAATGATCTGACAGATGCACCAAAAAATTAAAATTGGTTGATCTGAGTATCTGGGGGTGGGGGTTGAGATATGTTGGATTTCTTTGTATGGGATTCATATTCTTTTTGTAACTATCATGTAAGTTTCAACGTATGTCAAAATAAAAACTTAAAAAAAAATCACATTTAAAAAAAGCTCCCAAACCCAACTGGTTTCCTTAATGTGTTTCTTCTCCTTAGCACTCTCCATCTACTTCTGGCTTCTTCTTCATAATTGGATCTGGCCCCTTATGCCCTCTCCTTCACCTCACGGCTTCTGCTGGAGCATTCTTTCAATTTCTGTTCCCACTGCTGACACCTAACTTTCACTTTATTTCCCAATTCTGATAGCAGGATTTGGATGAACTCAGTGAAGCTTTTTACAACAAACCAGCTAAAAGATGGTCTGACTTTGATCAGATACCCACCCATTTTCCAGTTAGTTGTGATGAGAGAGAGAGAGAGAGACTATGGTACAGCACATGACTTTCCCTATAGAAAGAAAGCTGTAGGTAGTTTCTGCAGAAGGATCTGTATGTAGGATAGTTCCCTTAGAAGATGTGGTACAGGATGGTTCATATAACTGGAACTAAAGTAAACCACAGACTCTAATGGTTTCAAAGGAGATGTTAACCCATAGCTCTTTGGATGGGATCTAGCAAAGGAGGAAAAAAGGGAGACAATAGTCTCACAAAATAACATCCCTGAGAGTTTGCTGCTAGAATGTGATGCCCAAAGAAAGCAAAGCTTCATGCAATCTGAAACTGTTAACAATTGGCAGAGGCTCTTCTATAGTGATTCATATGGAAAGGATAGTTTTAGTATACCATGAGCTTATCTATTTTTAGAGATTGCATGAGAATATTGATTAGCTTTACCACAGAGGCAAAGGAAAGGATACATTGCAACTTATTCTGTGCTCCTTGGTTACCATATGCTGTGAGATTTTTCTTTCTCATCAGTAGGCATTTGAAGACTGATCAATGTTAATTAAATGTAGATTAAAATATGACAAGATTTAATATAGACTGCTATGCTTCCAAGGAAACTCCAATTAGTGAAGATTACATTTCAGACCCTTTTAAAAAAAGCTACAGACTGTGATATTTTCTCATTAATTAGTTCTAAGTTTTGGATTTACTCATTGCTTTTGAAGTAAAGAGAGATTTTCTCAGTCCTGTGGAAATGTTCACATGGTTATGCATGGAATAAATGAAAAAAATTGTTAAGGTATATCTGCTTTCATCAAAGTTATGCCACTACAATGTTAAAGTTGCAAATGTTGTCTTTCATGTAATTGACTTGGGAGTTATACAAATTATAGAAATTTTTAGATTAGTTAACAACCTCACCTCAATGTGGAATGTTGTAAATATTTGGAAGATTTTTCAGAATTACTTAGGATGAATGTAGGTGATAATCAAGACCAAACTTTTGGTTGCTACATTATCATCATCTTTAAAAATAATGTGTTTTTTAATGATTCATTTGCTTGAACTTGCTTGGTAGTAAGAATGTGATATGAAATCTTTCTCAAGTGTTTACTTTTCTTTTTTTTCTCACACTCCCCTTCCCTGCCCCCCACCATTAGAGAAGTTGTAGGTTTACAGAAAAATAATACATAGCATGCAGGATTCCCATATACCCCCCTATTAGTAATACCTTGCAGTGGTGTAGAACAATTGTTACAACTGATGATGTCACATTTTAACAATTGTACTATTAACTATAGTCCGTAGTTTAACTTAAGTTTCACTGTCAAATGTTTTCTTTTTGATGAAGTTTTGAACTCCTTCGTGAAAAGAAATAAAATAAAAATCAGTAATAAATCAGAAACACTTTTAACTTCCTTATGAAACAGAAATTACATTCCCCCAAAGAAATCGGTAATAAAATGAAAAACTAGTTTCTAGCCTGGTTATTGGCAAATTATAAGTTTGCATGTATGTTATGCCATGATGTTTAAAGTTTCTAAACTTCACCTAGACAGTATTGAACTGTATTTAATATTCTCTAATTTGCTTCTCACTCAATATTAATTTTTTGAGGTGCATCTAGATAGATTATGCAGCTATATTTTCTTCACTTTTTACTGTTATAATTGTGTGAAATCATTCAGTTTATTTTATTTCAATTGCTTTCTGTCTTTTGCTGCTGTAAACATTTTTGTTTAATTTTTCCTGGTCACATTTAAGAGAGTTCTCTAGGAATATACTTGGCAGGAGAAATGTTGGATAGTAGGTTAATCACATTTAAAAAATCTCCCAGATATTTTCACTCTAAAGGGACTGTAGCCTTAGGGATTTGCACTCCTATGGGTACTATAATGAAACTTCCCATTTTCCCATAATCACACACAAAAAAATTGAACTCAATCTAAGCTTTCCAAATTTGATTGATATGAAAGTTTAATTTCTTTTAATTTTTATTTCCCAAATTACTAGTTGGAACAGGTAGAATTTCATATGTTTATTAATCATTTAGATGTCTCGGTCTGTAAATAGTTCATAACTTTTATCATTTTTACATTTTATTGTCCTTGTTTTATTTTTCAGTGATCTGCATGAATTCTTTCTGGATTCTGAATAGTACTCCTTTGTCATATATATATATCAAATATCTTCTCCCAGACTGGCTCATATTATCACTTATAATCATAAGTACAAATCTTATATATGTCTTGTATTTGGCAGAAATATTTAATTTAAGAGGAGTCAAGTGCATGCATTTAAAAAATAATTTTTGCTTATGTATCTTGTTTAGGAAATTATTTCTCACACTGAATTCATTTTTAAAACCTCATATTTCTTTCTTAAAGATTTCACATTTAGGTCTTTAGTCCACTTAGCATTTTTTAAAAGTATAGTATAAGAAGTATGTAATTTTCTTTTTATTCATAGGGATAGCTTATTTACCTAGCACAATTTATTGAATATTCCATCATTTATCTACTCACTCAAATTGTTGCCTCTGTCGTATACCATATACCAAACACTCAAAAGTATAGATGGCTTGTTTCTGTGCCCTCTGTACTGTTCTTTGGTCTATTTGTCTTTCTGTGAATGAATACCGCATACTTTTAATTATTCTAGCTTTATAATGTCTTGATATCTGGTAGGACTAGCCACCCATCTTGATATTCAAATATACTTTGGCTGTTCTTGGTCCTTTATTTTTCCATTTAGCCTTTAGTGTATACTTGTCAAAGCTGATGAAAATCTGCATCAGTATTTGATTGGAATTGCTTTCAATTTATAAATTAATTTAACTAGAATGGTACTTTATAAAAGTGACTCTTCCCATCCATGAACATGACACATCTCCCCATTTACTTAGGTCTGTTTTACGTCTTTTAGAAGGTTTTAAATTGCCTTCATGGGTTTTATACATACTTTGTTAAATTTATTTTCAGATACCTTATACTCTTTGTAGCTCATGAAATGCATGCTTTTAAAAATCACATTTTCCAATAGTTTGTTGCTAGTATGGAAACATTGATTTTCATAAATTGGTCTTACTTTTACCAAGTTTTTATAACTCTGTTGTTAGTTCTAATAGTGTGCAGATTTTCTAGCTGGATAATTATAAAATCATGTTGTTTCTTCTTTTGTCTCTTACTGGATTTTTTTTTCTTTCTTAATATTCTGACTACACCTTTGGTACTATGTTGGATAACAGAGAATTCTTCCCTTAATTCTGCCTTTAGAGAGTGTAGTCTAGATTGTTTTCTTATCTATTACTTAGATTCCTTTCTTATCCCAGGGTGTTGTGCCTGCTTTAAGAAGAGAGGAAAACTTGGAATAAATATTGGAGACTTCCTCTATCTCCTACTCATGGCAGGATAAGTGGAGCATTACAAAAGATGCACACAAGTGCTACAATTTCAATTCAGCTTATAAATACTGTGAGGGAAATAAATGCTGCCTTTTCCTAATCTAGGAGCCAAAGGATAAAACAATGCTAACAAGTAGAGACAGTAAAGAATGTGAACCAGCTTACACTGATTTACAATAGCAGTTTCATGTAAGTGATGGAAATGACAGGCTTTCTCAGGACCCATGAATCTCAAGAATGAAGATAATTTGTTATTGTCTTTATCAAAATATTTCCCAATGTTTTCTGCTAGTTATGACTTGCTTCTGTGGTTAACCTCCTTATTCGTGACACATATTCTATAGTATTATAGTATTTTTTCAACAACGATCTGTGGATGGTAAGCTATTGCAATATTTGCAAATATATTGCAATTTTTTTTTTGAAAATGCTTTTTTTTTTTAACTCTTTAGTGTTGTTTTAGCTAGGTTTTGAATTCTGGATTGACTATTTCCTCTAATACTTCTAAGATTAAATCTACTTGGCTTCTATTGCTATTTATGTATAGTCTGCTGTTAGTCTAATCCATTTATGATTTTTTTCCCCTCTCTGGTTGTTTTGAATATTTTCCTCTTTGCCTTTGATAATTTTCAAATGTACTTTAATATGTTCAGGTAGAAATTTATTGTTCTTTGCCCTTGTATGACCTCTGGTTTTCTTCAGTTAAGGAAATTTTTTAGTTAATAATTCTTGCTTCTTCCCAATTCTTTTTATTTCCTATATCTGGAACTTATATCGAATGTAGTTTTGATTACATACTAACCGTAGGTGACTTAGTGATGGGACTGAACTGAAGACAGGAAAAATTATCAGACAAATGTCCATGGTCCTTTCTGGTCCTGTGATTCTGTACAGTATTTACTAAATTAAAATATTTAGTTGTAGTTCAGAACTAACTTAGTTTCACTTGAATGCTTTCCTGGGGGAAATCTAACACTGTTACTTCTACTGTCTTCCCTAAATTTAATAAATGTGTGATGTGATTGCTTTTTTTATTCTTCTTATACTAATGGAATGTTCAACCTTCTCCCACAATAACACTTCTGGGATATTTTCCAACTTTTTCTTCCTCTTAAAATAGACTGCGATCTACTGTTCCATCCTGAAAAGCATTACATTTATCTATTTGGTATCTGAACTATGCATTTTCAATACTGCTGAAAGAATTTTCTGAAAGACATATAATTGTCTTCCAAGTTTTATCTGGCTTGAATTCTACATAAGCTTTCAAGTTTGTTTTATAATGCTCTTTTACTAAATGTAAAGAAACACGACTTCTTATAGGAGCAATGGAAAGGATTGGACAAGATGTAGTTAGTAAATATCCTTGGGAGAAAATCTCCAAGGAAAGTTCAGGAAATCTCTCCTCTTACACATTAGGATCCTAAAGATAAAAAAAGTTAGATAATTCTTGGGGTTTCAAAGTAATTATTTGTGTTGATAAAGAAAAATATAAAAATATTGCTATTATACTGTCAAGCAATAATTTAAACAGATGTTAAAGCCACTAAAGAAACAAATATATAAATTATATGGACAATTATCATAAAATATTGTAGAAGTGACATTTTCAACTGTAAATTTATGGGTTCACAAAATGTGACACTCAAAAAGAACTTCAAATTCAGGGAGGATTTTTTCTTTTGCAAGAAGTAAATCAAGCATGATCTGAAAATCAAAATGAGTTTCTTTAGATTCTCTATGTGATAAAAAAAAATTCCTAAAGGGAATATGTGTTTTGTATAGGCTCCCCATATTCCCCAAAATGAGGAACCACCAGCATTAACATTACCTGAAATGCTGGTGAAAATTGCATATTCCTTTTTCCCCACCTCAGAGCTACAGAATCAGATACACTGGTGTTGAGGCCTTGGAATTTGAATTACTAAAATACATTCAAGGTCATTCTGAAATATCTCATAAAATATTAGAACCTCTGGTGAAGCATGCTAGAATTTCAGAGCACCCCCACCTAGAGAAGGCCATACCATTCTACCTCTGGCCCTCCCCCTTGACTCATAAACTGGAATGTTTCAGGATTTGGCTGGCTGTTAATGAATTTTCTAGTTTGCTTGGTTGTTATTGGCTCAGGAGATGGATGGCATCCATGAGTGCAGGCCAATTCTAGGTTAGTCTCTGCCTAGATACATGCCTAGATACATGCTACAGTTTAGATGAATCTTGAAAACATTATGCTAAATGAGAGACCAGTTACCAAAAAACTGTATATTGTATGATTCAATAGATATGAAAGATCTGAAATAGGCATATCCATAGAGACAGAAAGCAGACTAGTGGTTGCCAGGGTCTGGGTTCACTTTGAAATGATCAAAATGGTAAATTTTATGCTATATATATTTTACTACTAGGAAAAAAAGGAAGCTAAAAGAAAGAAGCAAAGCTTACCAAAGCAAACTTCATGTAACTCAGAGAAAAAAAAATTCTAAGTCACACGAAGAAAGATTTCTTTGTTAGCATGACTTTAACCTTGACCTCTGCAAACAATAATCTCTGACATTACTGTGCTCTGAACTGGTTTACATAGTGAGGACCATCACAGTAGTTACAAAAGCCATTCTGTTTGCCAGCCAAGAAAATTTCTATTTAATTTCATTAAAAAAAGATTTTGGCAATTTCCACCCCCGAACATTCATCACATATCTCCTAAAAGAGAAGATTACAGTTCACATAATGGGAAGGTGTTTCTCCTCTAAATATGGCGCCTACAAAAATTCTTTCCCTACCCCTAGTCTACTCTTATAGTAGAGGCCTTTCCCTCCTATCAAAGAGCAAGTGTGCTCCTCCACACATATTCTGGATTCTGTACTTTATTAACATCTCAGGGTTCTTGCTTCATAATCTACCAGCTCTCTCCCCCACAGTTTAGACTTCTCTTTCTCTACTGGACCATTCCCATTAATGGTCAAATATTATTTAGTGCTCTCATGCTGTAAACATACTTTCTTGACCACTACATCTCGCTTTGTCAGCCACCTATTCTTCTTTCTCCGTCTTTATATATATATATATATATATATATATAAATATAAATTTGTCCCCACTATTCTCTCTTGGGTGCCTACAGCTTTCATTTATAGCATTTAAAATATTCTGTCTTTATATATAAACGTATGTTTTTATTACTTTATTGTTTTACTCCTATATTAGGCTGTAAAGTATATGAGGGAAATGGCTGTTTCTATTTTATTTCTAGGTTTTCTATAAATTCTATTTATTTACTAGGTTTTAAATAAATATTTGCTTTCAATATATGTTTGTTATTAACTAGCGGACCCTAAACCCAGTGTTCTTCTCAATGAAGAATGATAACAGATGGGGATGTTGCAATGCAGATGGGAAAGTTATAATGCCTGCCATTTGTTGACTCAGTCATTGCTTTCACTTTTCTTTTGCTTTTTGCCTCTCTCTGAAACTTTCTGGCACCTAGTCTTCTCCTGTTGTTCTGTCATGAAGAAAAATTGCCTGAATAATTCACAATAAAATATGAGTGTCTCAACGTCACTTGTATTCCAAAAAAAGGACTACAGGGAAATGGCAAGGCTTACCATAAATAAGTAAACCTCCAATGATGGAATTTAAGGCCCCAAGTTATTGAGGAGATATTTTTTGAAAGAGGTTTTTTCATAATTCTTCTCCCCAAATATGGCTGACTTTAATGTACAGATATAACCATAAGTGTTTTATTCACAAAATTTCAATTTACTAACACTACTCAACACTCTAGATACTTTAAAAGACAAATAAAGGGAAATATGACTTTATACAGTGGGTAGTTATCTTAAATAATTCATCTCAAAATCTCAAATTCCTAAATATAAATATATTCAAGAGGGAATTAACTCCATGATTGAGTTAATTCAATGTATCAATGTATCTGTCAAATTTTTTGTTATTGTCTTTTCAATTGAAACTCAACTCAAATTAGTTTAGGCAAACACGGAACAATGTTGGCTCAAGTAACCATGAAGGCCAAGGGAGGAATGGATTCTAAATGGTGTTGCCAGGGCAATACCTGTTTTGCTCTATTACTCAGCTCTGCTTATTTGCTTTATTCTCCTCTCTGAGAATAAAACCAAATCTTTAGAAATCTCCCCAAATGGTGAGAAACATAGCTGCTAGAAACCATAAATTCATATCCTTCCCAGACCCCAGAGCTCTGTCTTACTGTGTATGTCATAACCTTCACGGAACATTATCATTGGCTTTGTTGGGTCATGTGTCCAACTCCCATGGCTCAGGATATGGAGACTTTGGTCAGCTGGGGGTTATGTGCCCACCCTACGGTCTGGGCTGTGTTAAATTCATTCCTGCTTGGACTACAGGGAACAATTCCCCCAGGTAAGAGGGGTTTTGTTACTAGGAAAAAGATATGAGAAGTTCTAGGCAGCAATGTGTGTAAAGCAACGTGTGCTTCGTACGTTCCTTACGTTAACGTCGCCATATTCGTTCCTATCATCAGGGCACTTGCTGTAAACCGCGACTCGCCCTTAGCAACACAACACTTTGGATGCCTCATCGGTCAGGTGCCGTGAGCCATTTTTCTCATGGGAACCACATATTCACCAGTTGTATACCTGGAGGGTAACAAGACCCCAATAAAGAATGAGTAAAACATTTGTTTATATATTAAGCAGCTATTATTATGCATGTAATATAATTTTATTTGCTCTATTATGCAATTCAGCATTTACGAGTAGAACAGGGAACTACATGGTCATTATTGTTAGTACTGTAAATCATTCGTACGTAGTTGGGGTTCTCTGCCTGGTGGTAATCAAACAACAGGCGTTGCCACAAGAATGAACTGTGAAGGCAAAACTTTTATTAAATCTTTAAAAATTACTTTCTCTGAATTAGCATTTTCTATCTTATCCAGACTATTTTTATCTAAATCCTCAGACATGAACCAAACTTTAAGATCAATTGATGAAATTTACTTTCACCAGTTCTTGTTTTAATTAGTTGTTATTTAGACATTTTCAGCCCAATGTTTTTTTTTTTTCCTCTTTCCCTCTCCTGTTTTTGTTCTTTTTCTCTGAGAAGTTGAAACAATAATTTCCTTTAATACTGATGCAGTGTAGCACTATGACTGAATTCTGGAGCCAAAAATTCTGGGTTTTAATCCTGTTTTTCTAATTGCTATTTTCGTGGCCTTAGGCAGATTACTTAACCTCTAACCTTGTAATCCCCAGATTCACTGTATAATGTAAATCAAAACAGTCCCAACTTTATAGGAGTATTGGGAGGATTCAGTGAGATGTTAACCCCTTGGCATATGCCTTAGTATTTAGTGTATGCTCATTTTTTTGTTTTTATTGTTTTATTATTGTAAATGTTCATTTTTATTTGCTGTGTTAATATCATCTGTTCAGAAATGCAGAACATTTCCGATTCAGCACTTAGTGTTAACTCCTTGCTTAAAATGACCACTGTCTTGGTCTGGAGCTATCTTTTAGGAAATTCGGTTCCAGAGTCATGGTGAATATAGCAAACTCAACTCTTCTGCAGGAACCAGGGTTAGAATCATTCCATACTTTAAAGTATATATTTCATTTGGATAAAATATATGTTTTAGAATTGAATTATGAGGAACTTTTATATAGCTACAGAATCCATTAGTTTTATCTTCTTTTCAAGAGTTTCAATTTATCGTTATTCTTAGTTTTATATTCAAACTAATTTATATTCCAAACCAACTGATTATAAAAATAATTCACCATTTCTTGTTTTAATGAATAACTTTGATAGTTCACAAAGTAATCTACCCACTGATTTGTTGATGCATATGCAATAAACAACATAAACTGGGACTGGTCCAACCCAATTTAGCCCCAAGACCAAAGAACATGCTGGCACAGAGTTAGCTATGAGTTTGATTAGGGACTTAAGAACAGGAGAAGATTCTTTGTAATGGTGGCAGTGTGGGAGATGGAAGTCAGTGTTTCTCACTAAAGACAGAGAGAGAGAAGGAGAGGGAGGAAGAAAGAAGGAGAGAGAGGGGGATGGAGAGAGAGGGAGATGGGGGGAGGGAGAGAGAGGAGTGCCACAGGAGCAGCTTATACAGGTTTAGGTTCACAGGATGTGACGATGGCATTTCATCAGGGTCTTGTGAGATTTGATTGGAGAGAGGAGTTTTAATGACATTCTTCCCCCCTTGAGGGGGTCTGCCACCCTTTAATGTCTGTTCTGGTCATGGAGGCAGCTGCATGCAATGACTTGTTCTCATAAATGGAGTAAGGGGTGGGGTCTGGGCCCTGGGTTCTGGTACTAACTATACCAATTAAGAATTTTTCTGTAATGTACTTGTGGTTCTGTTGAAATTTAACTTTCTATTACATCCAACTAAGCAAATTATGGTGTGGTAGATTGAATTATGTACTCCAATTTAGACATGTCTTTAGTCTTAAACCTTGTCCCTGTGGGTGTGAACCCACTGTAAATAGGACCATTTGAAGATCATATTTTAAATTAAGGTATGTCCCACTGAAGCAGGGTTGGCCTTAATCTGTTTTACTGGAGGCTTTATAAAGGAAGAAACCATAAACCAGAGTGAGAGAAAGCTACAAGGAGGAGCTGAAAGTTAACATAATCCAGGAGAGAAAGGAGAAGACATCACTATGTGATACAAGTCAGCAGTAATGTGAAGGAACCTGAGGATTGCTGGCCAGCCAGAATGCAATGATCCCAGGAGGAATCAAGCCTTATACTTTCATGCCTCTGAAACCATGAGCCAATAAATTCCTTTTGCTAAGCCAACCCATAGTGTAGTATTTGTCATAGCATCCTGGCAAACTAAAAGAAATGGTGCAAACAAAATTGTAACAGGTGTACCCATTTTGCACAAGAAAATTGTGTTATTTTCAAAGATTTCATAGCATATATATTTTATGAAAATGAGTACATAGTTTATAAGTGTTATTTCATCATTGCCCTCACTTACTGTAAACATTAACTGTCATCTGTGTGCAAAAAATTGGGCTAAAAAATTATAGTTGTTGAGTAATATAAGGGGCAATGCCATCAATAATTTTTTTATTGAATTCAAAGGCAAGTTATAAATCAAGTCTAATTTAATAATCTCTTATCAAAGCAAAAATCACTATACCAAGATACAATTCAGAGATAACAAGGCCATGAGAGTCCAGAAATTTTTAAGAAGATGGCTAGCCAGTGGTATAACTTGATTCTAAACTTCTTTTAAGTACTCTTCCCACCATATCTTTCATTTTGCCTGGGATTTATTTTCCAATTGAGCTCTGTGAGAAAAAAAATTGAATTTATAATCTGACCAGGTCAAATATACTGATATTTTATATTTTGGATATATTTTAAATTTGAATATAATATAAATGTACACTTCTGATTTTCAGCTAATTTGCACCTATCTCACACTCTACTAGTCTGAATTTGTAAGGGTTTATGATACATCTTAAAATTTTTTAAGGTAGCTTTGTGGAAAGTAATTATTTTCTGTTTGAAAACATGAGTTATGATATCGAGACACATGAAATCTGACATTTACTAGCATCTAACGTGGCTTTCAACATTGATTTTCTTGCTTCTCTTTGATTTGTTCTAGTTATACTTTCTCTATTACAGAACCATAGAAGTTAAATATTCTGTTTCTTTTTTATGACACATTGAGAACAATGGTGCTGCCAAGAATGAACTTAGAATATAGGTAGAAGTGTGATGACAATCAATTCTGGGTTCAAAATTAAAAACTACCTCAGAAAGCGCAAGGTTGAGAATATGATTTGATATTATGGAGGGGAATTCTCCTTTCCATTCTTTTCCACAAAATGTTTCTTGATGTCACAAACACTGGCACAGAAGGGCTATGGACTTGGCCCAGTGTGGAATTTCTAATATACCAAGATTTCTTCAAGAGACTTCAAGAAAAGATGGTACCAGGACTCAGTCCTCCCACCAAAACAACTACTAATAGGCAGGAGCTGACTGAGACAACTATTGTGAAACTTGAGAGGCCAGAAGAACACTGTATAGCATCCAGGGAAGAGTGGGAGGAAGAGGCAGATAAATTACGGTAAAGAACTATAAATTGCTCTCTACCTGCAGTGGCTATTGGTGCACATTCCCCACTCTCCCAGCAGGCTAGGGGATTGAGTCCCTGGCTAGCTGCTGGTGACTAAAAAGGACATAAAAATCCTCTTCTAAGGACAGGGGTGGTCACAGGTGACTGCTGATTATGGCTTTTGAATAGCAGATTTGGATTGCTGGTTCCAGGTTCTGAGGGCAGCTATTGTTTCAACCTGCCCATGCAAAGGTGGTGGTAGCCATTGTTCCAAACTCACCCTGACAAAGGAAGAAGCCATTGCTTCCACCCTTCCTGGATGGGACAGTGGTGGTGGAGATTTAAATATACAGCCCTTCTCAGGATTGTGGGGGATGGTTATTTGAAGGGCTTCATTTTCTGGGAAGGCCAGGAAAGCTTAGCTTCAGAGAGCTGGCAGAGAAGGTTTTGGAGCCCTTCTTGATCCCCTCACCAGGGCACTTTGGAGCCAGTCTGTGTCCCTTTTATGAGTTCCTGGCCCTGTTTCAGCTGGGACAGACTGACTTAGGAAAGTTTTCTCAGGGATGATCCTCCTCCCAGAATTTGTCCTCCAGGCAAACACAGCATATGACAACGAAAGGAGTGTAAAAATCCATAGAGGTGAAGAGTCTGGGATAAAGGCCTGCTGGCATAAAATACCTGGAAGAATGAGGTCTGTCTCCTAGGAAACAGAGAAGACAACCAAGCTCCTGTAAATAGGGGAACTCCAAAACAACTGACAAGAACATCCCCAGGACAAGACAGAGGCCCAGAAAGACAGAGAAACCCTACACACTGCTATTCACCTTAAGCAGCCTTCCTGATAGGTGTGCTAGGACTTCAGAAAATATATCTTATTACCAGCTACCTATAAAAATCAGGAAACAGACATCTCAGGGACTGATTCCCAGAGTTAACATTTAAAAATATTAAAATGTATAGTGTGCAAGAAAAGAATACATGACTAGCAAAGATACAGGAAATGATGATCCATCTAAAGGAAGAGGAAAAAAATACACAAAACACCAACAAAGAAGAATGTCAACAAACCAAACAAAGCCTTAAAAAAAATGACTTTAATAATGCTCAAAGAGATGAAGGAAACTACAGAGAAGGAACTAAAGGATAATAGGAAAACAAAGAATGAACAATATCAGAGTCTCAATAAAGAGAGCAAGATTAGGACATTCTTTGATAAAGAAATGCTGAGGAATTTCATCACCACTAAACCAGTCCTACAAGCAGTGCTAAAGGGAATACTGCAGACTGAAAAGACATTAGACGGTGGTTCAAAGCAGCATAAAGAAATAAAGGCCTATGGCAAAGGTAACTATTTGGTTAATTATAAGTAACATTGTATTATTGTATTGTATTATTGGTATGTAACTCCACTTTTTTAATTCCTACACTTACTAAAGTGCAAAAAAAATACATAAAAAGTAATGATAAATCTAGGTTTGTAGACATGTAATGTACAAAGATATGTGGTTAGCAAGCTCAAAAAATTGTACGGGACAGAGGGGTATAGGAAAAGTATATTTGCATACTATTGATATTAAGTTGTTATCAAGCTAAACATGATGGTTATATATTTAGGATGCTATGTTTTAACCTCATCATATCCACAATGAAAATAGATAAAAATATATCTGGATAGAAGTGAGAGGGCACTCAATATGGCACAACACAAAAAACAAGTAAATATAAAAGTAGGCTTTAGTGGAAGTGAGCTACCATAAGGTGTAAGACTTATAGAGGCAGAATAGTAGAATGGTAGAAAAAAATTCTGTATTACTAGTAATGACCTTTAATGTAAATTTATTAAACTCTCCAGTCAAAAGGCAGAAATTGACAGAATGGATAAAAATTCATGACCCAACTATATGCTGTCTGCCTAGACTCACCTTAAAGTCAAAGATACAACTAGACTGAGGGTGAAAAGATGGAAAAATATACCATACAAGTAGTAACCCAAAAAGAGCTGGGGTAGCTGTACTACTATTGGATAAAATAGGCTTTAAGTCAAAAATAGTTATAAGGGTCAAAGACAGTCATTGTATACTGAAAAAGGGGAGAATTGAACAGGAAGATGTAGCAATTATAAATATACATGTACCTAACAGCAGAGACTGAAAATATATGAAGCAAATATTGACAGATTTGATGGGATAAACTGACAGTCGCACATTAACAGTAGGAGACTTTAACATACCACTCTCAATAATGCATAGAATATCTAGTCAGATGATCAGTATGGAAGTACATGACTTGAATGATGCTCTAAACCAGCTAGACCTGACAGACATACATAGAACACTGCACCCAATGAATACAGAACACATATTCTAATGGCATGCTCATGGGTCATTCTCAGTATAGATCATATGTTGGATCACAAAACAAGTCTCAAATTTAAAAATATTAAAATAACATAATATATATTTCCTGATCACAACAGAATGAACCTAGCAATCAATAACAGAGGAAGAATTGGAAAATTCACAAATCAGTGGAAATTAAACACATACTCTGAAATAATGAATGGGTTAAGGAGGAAATCAGAAGTGAAATTAGAAAATATCTTGATGTGAATGAAAATGAAAATACAACATACCAAAACTTATGGGCTACATTGAAGGCAGTGCTGATAGGGCAATTTATAGGTCTAAATGCTTATATTAAAAAAGAAGAGAATTCAAATGAGATAGACTTCAAATCAGAGACCTAACATCAAATCTCATTAATGAAAAAAGGGAGAGCAAATAAAGTCCAAAGTAAGCAGAAGGAAGGAAATAACAAAGATTAGAGTGGAGATCAATGAAATAGAAAACAAAAAATTAATAGAGAGAATCAATGAAACCAAAATTTGGTTCTTTGAAAAGATCAATAAAATTGACAAATGTTTAGCTAGACTGGCAAAGAGAAAAAGAGAGAAGATACACATAAATAAATTCAGAAATGAAAAGTAGACATTACTACTGACCCTGCTGAATTAAACAGGACTACATTGACTCAGGAAGAAATAGAAGATCTCAACAAACCAAATACTACTAAAGGGATTGCATCAGTCATTAAAAACCTCCCAACACAGAAAAGCCCAGGACCAGATGGTTTCACAGGGAAGTCTATAAAACATTCCAAGAAGATTTAAGTCCAGTTCTGCTTAAACTCTTCCAAAAATTGAAGCAAAGGGAACACTCTGTAATCCATTCTATGAGGTGAACATCAACCTCATACCAAAGCTGGATAAATATACTATAAGAAGAGAAAACTAAGGCTCTCTTATGAATCTAGATCTCTTATGCATATAGATGTAAACATCCTCAGCAAAATACTAGCAAACTAAAAGAACCAATTAAAAGAATTATAAACAATGATCAAGTGGTATTTACTCCAGATATGCAAGGTAGGTTCAACATGAGAAAATCTATTAATAGCATGTGCTGTTTTATTTTGCTAACTCTTCCAGAATGCAATACACCAGAAATGGACTGACTTATAAAGGGAATTTATTTAGTTAGAAATTTACAATTCCTTGGAGGGAAGGCAGCTAGCTTCCCTCTGGCTTTCTCTGTCACATGGGAAGACACATGGCAATGTCTGCTAGCTTCTGGGTTAACATGGCTTTCTCTGGGGTGATTCCTTTCTGTATCACTAAAAGTCTGGTCTGAGCCATTTCTGAGTGCTGAGTTGAGGTGTGCTGGGCTGCTGAGCTCTGTTGAGCTCTCTTTTAAAACTCCAGCTAATTAAACTAAACATTGTTCAGGCACTCCCCTTATCTGACTGCTGGTATAATCAGCCATAGATGAATTTCATATGCTGATGATTTAAGTCCATAGCAACAGAGCAACTGGGCACCATCACCTAGCCAAGTGACACCTGAACCTAACTACTACTAGTAGTTAGGTTTAAAAGGAGGGTAGTTAGGCTAAAAGGAGAGGTCGGAAGAGAGAGCAGTAATTCAGCACAGAACAGCAGAACTCAGCTCAGAGCTCAGCACTGCACAGACCCCAATGTTTGGAAATGTAAGAAGGAATAAGCTCAGAATAGCTGTTCGAACCCAGAAGCATGGAGGCAAGGCCAGCAGACATCACCTACTCCTTCCCATGAAACAGAGAAAGCCAGAGGAAAGCCAGCTGCTTCCTCCAAAGAAGTGTAAATTTGTAACTAAATAAATCCCCTTTATAAAAGCCAGTCCATTTCTGGGGTATTGTATTCTGGCAGCATTGGCAAATTATAACATACACCACATTAACAGAATGAAGAAACAAACCATAGATCATCTCAATTCTTGCAGAAAAGGCATCTGATAAAATACAGCATCCTTTCTTGATAAAAACACTTAGAACACTAGGAATAGAAAGAAACTTCCTCAACATGATTCAGGGCATATATGAAAAGTCCACAGCTAACATTCTACTTTATAGTGAAAGACTGAAAGCTTTCCCTCTAAAGTCAGGAACAAGACAAGGATGCCTGCTGTCACCACTGCTTTTCAACATTGTATGGGAAGTTTTTGCCAGAGCAATTAGGCAAGAAAAAGAAATAAAAGGCATCCAAATTGAAAGGAAAAAGTAAAACTTTCCTTATTTGTAGACGATATGATCCTATATACATAAAACCTTAAACAAATCCAGAACAGAGTTTCTCAAGTTAGTAAATGTATGCAGCAAAGTGGCAGGGTACAAGATCAATACCCCAAACTCAGTACTGTTTCTATACACAAACAATGAACAATCAGAATAAGAAATCAAGAAAACAATTCCCTTCATAATAGCAATTAAAAGAAACAGATATCTAGGATTAAATCTAACCAGGGATATAAAAGACCTTACACAGAAAACTACAAGACATTGCTAAAGAAATTAAAGACCTGAGTAAATGGAAGTACATTCTATGCTCATGAATAGGAAGACCAAATATCTTTATGATGTCAATCCCATCCAGAGCAATTTATAGATTTAGTGTAATCAATACAATTTCCAGCAATCTCTTTTGCAGAAATGGAAAAGTCCATCATTAAATTTATATGGAAAGGTGAGGGACCCTGAATAGCTAAAGCCATCTCGAGGAAGAATGTAGTTTGAGAACTAGGACTTCCTGATCTTAAAATGTTTTACAAAGTCACAGTAATCAAATCAGCATAGTACTGGCACAAGGAAAGACATACAGAACAATGGAATAGAACTGAGAGTGCAGAAATCAATTCTCACATTTTTTGCCAATTGATTTTTGTTAAGGTGGTAAATATCACTCAATGGGGAAAGAAAAGTCTTCAAAAAATGGTGTTCAGAAAACTGGATCCCCATTTGCAAAAAAAGAGAAGGAGGATCCCTATTTCATACCATATGCAAAAATTCAACTCAAATGGATCAAAAACCTTAATATAAGTGCTATACCCATCAAACTCCTAGAAGAAAAATAGGGAAGCATCTTCAGGACCTTGTGGTAGGCAATGGTTTCTTAGGCTATACCCCAAAGCACAAGCAATGAAAGAACAACATAGATAAATGGGACCTTATCAAAAATCAAAACATTTTGTAACTCAAAGGACTTTATCATGGAAGTATAATGACAACTTACATACTGGGAGAAAATATTTGGAAAGTACATATCTGCTAAACATTTACTGTCTAGAATATATCCATAAATCCTTCAACTTAATAACAAAAAGACAAACAACCCAATTAAAAAATAGGCAAAAAGACTTGAAGAGACATCTCCCAAAGAAGATTTACAACTGTCCAGAAAGCATATGAAAAGATACTCAAGATCATTAGCCATCAAGGACATGTAAATAAAAACCACAATGAGGTACTATTTCACACACATTAAAATGACTGCTAATAAGAAAAACAAAAGAAAATAACAATTTCTGGAGAGGGTATGGAGATATAGGAATAAGCATTCACTGATGGTGGGATTGTGGAAAGGCGCTGCCACTGTGGAAGACAGTGGCAGTTCCTAAGGAAGCTAAATATAGAAATACTATGTGACCCAGCAATTCAACTACTAGGTATATACCCCCAAAAATTGAAAGCAGGGACTAGAACAGATATTTGTATAAGATGTTCATAGTGACATTCACAACTGCCAAAAGATGGAAGCAACCCAAGTGCCCATGAACTGATGAATGAATAAATAAAATGTGATATATATATTCAATGGAATATTATTGAGCTGTAAAAAGGAATACAGTCCTAATATATGCAAAAACATGGATGAACCTTGAAGATATCATGCAGCTTGAAATAAGCCAGGCACAAAAGGTCAAATATAATTTGATCTTACTATTTTGAAACAATTAGAATTAGTAGAATCATAGTATTAGAATAGAGAATATAGTCAACCAGGGGACAGGGTGGGGATAGATAGGGAATGGGGAGTTAAGGCCTAAATGTATATGGTTCCTATTTGGAATGATGGAAATGTTTTGGTAATGGGTGGTGGTGATGGTACACAACACTGTGATTTCAGTGAGCAGCACTGGGGTGCACATCTGTGTATAATTAAATGGGGAAATTTTAGATTGTATATATGGTAACAATAAAATTTTTCAAAAATCCATGGAACTACAATACAAACAGTGAACCCCAAGTTAAAACATGGACTTTAATTCATAATACAATTATGAAAATAATTTTTTAAAAGATTCACCTTTTATAGATTCATATAAAAGTATTTATGGATGCACTGATAGGGTATCAGATTTGCTTCAAAATAATACAGCAAATGTAACAAAATATTAATATTGGTATATCTGGGTATGGGGGGTGGGGGTATGTTGGAGTTCACTGTATAGGATTTGTATCATTTTTGTAACTATTCTGTAAATTCGAAAGTATTTCAAAATAAATAAAGAAAAATAAAAAGATTCTTCAGAGGTTAGAATTCTCACCAAACCACAAACCAACAGGCAAACACAATCCAGTCATTTCTGGTGTTACCAGTCAAATTATCATAGAATTTGTATGTTAATTTCTTCTCTTTGACCAAATTCTCTCAAAAATGTAATTTACTGATTTAGTCATGCTGTCACATTTTTTGAAGGCCTTTTGAAAGATTCTTAATGCTTTGTTGTTTCTCTACAACCATTTTTATTCTTTAAAACTTTTTAAAAATTGTAAAGGTAATATCTTTTCCTTGTAAAAAATTTGAAGAGTTATTCAGTTTTTGAAACAATCATTTTTTTTGCCACTTGTGGCTTCTTTCAAAATATTAATAAATAATAATATATTATGAAGACTTCTAATTTCATTGCTTATAAATTTAGCTTATTATTTTAATTATAATTCTAAGGGTTGCATAGAATTATATTGAATGGGGGATATATCATAATTTAGTAACATTATCAGTTTCCTACTGATAAGCATTAAAACTTTTTTCCAATACTGCATTATATATATATGACAACTTACATACTGGGAGAAAATATTTGGAAAGTACATATCTGCTAAACATTTACTGTCTAGAATATATCCATAAATCCTTCAACTTAATAACAAAAAGACAATGTGTGTGTGTTTGAATACTTGAATGTATATATATATGTATATACTTGAATAACTGGTATGTCAAAGGGAATTCACACCTTATATTTGGGTAGTTATTGCCCAAAACGTTTTATCAACTTGGACTTTCCTCTAACATTATGGGGAGTTCCTATTTTCCCATGTTCCTGCTTAGTCTTGCCTATTATAAATATTTTTCATATTTGCCCAGTCTAAAGAGATGAGAAATGGCATCTTCTTTTTGTTCTGGTTTGAATGTCCTAATCAGGAGTAAAAATCAGCATCCTTTCATATGCTGATTGCCTGTTGTGTTTCTTTTTCTCATTTCAGTGGTGGTCCCTTTTCAATTTCACTGCCACTGCTCTGCCTTAGTTTAGGTCTCTAGAGTCATTTACTGAGGATTACTGTAATAGTGCTTCACTTGGCAAATATTTCCAACCATTCTTAAGGCTGGGAATATTTCTTTTATTACTCTGGTTTAAAGGAGTCTCTTCAGCCAACTAAAATATATATGACTTAATACAGTAATCAAATCCTTACGTGATTTGGTCCTGATTTAGCTCTCAGCTATTTCCACTATCTCTTTTCTCTTCCTTCCATACTTTCATTTCCTATCAAGTGACAGAAACCATCTTTTCTTTAATATTATCTGGAACCTTCTTGACTTTCCACTACTCTTTAAGCTATTCCCTCAATCTAGAATGCCTTTTGTCTCTGTATAAAAAGCCAAAGTATCTTTCAAAACCTGACTCAAAGGACAACTTTTTTATGGCATCTTTCCTGACTTACTCCTTCCTTCCACTTATCAAATGGAATTAATGTTATCTCCACATATCAGACTATAGTATTATAGAACTTCCCCCTCTTTCCTCTATTAAATGTTTTAAGTTTCTCGAAAAGATGACCTTGGCTGGTTTTTGTTTCTGTCCTATTCCCCATTATATCCCCCACACTTAGTATTGTTACCAGACTAAGGCTGTGGATTCTTTTGCTGAAGCTCTCAATGACCAATTCCTGAGACACTGGGGTTTCAAGAAGAGAAAGAGTTTATACTAGGTGCAAAGTAGAAGCAGATGGCCTAGAGGCCCAAAATTTGTCTCCCTGAACTACAGTAATTCAGATAGCTTTATTAGAGAAAAGGTGGGCAAAAGGTTTATGATAATGAGCACAATGGCCCCAGATGGTGTAATTAGAGGTGATGTGATTATTGAGCATGCGCAGATTGATTACATGCTTAGTCACAGAATGTATGAAAGGAAATAGCGGAATGAGGTCTAGGTGACTTTCAGGTTAAAGTCTAAGCTGCTGCGTGTGTCAGGTGGGCCCATTTTGGTAAGACCATGTCTCGGTTGGGTGGGATAGTTCTAGGCTGATCCAAGACCCTTCATTAATAAACATTAGGGGCTGTCTTTAGCGATTACAAGACTAAAGTTGAAAAACTGGACAACTGGGTACAAATGAAGCTTAGTCTCGAGGTTTTTACAAACACAGGGGCAGAAGAAAAGGGCTATACAATCATTATCAGCGATTCCAGGTAGCTGGATTACAATGAAGAGATTTCAGGAATTTCCTTTGTACTCCAATATACCTGAAAGTAAAAAGGAATATCTGTATAATGATTCAGTAATCAAAATCATGTCTTCAATCCTGATTGCTTGGTTGCAGTATGGTGTCCTGAACACAGGAGTCTTCAAAAATATCTCAAAGTAGAGGGAGTTAGAAAGACTGTTATAAATTACTGAGTAGTTATTTTGACTACCTGACAGTCCTAAGAGAACACCAGGAATATTTTTGACTGTCCTACTAGATGGCAGTGGAAAACATTCTAGGGGGGAGGGAATGGGACCAGTAGAAACTGTATTTTAATTTGACATCCATGTTTCTAAGTACTAAATGATTGTTATTCTGTGGAATTTCTAAGATGGACTTAAAATTATAGTTATTATCTTTTTTTTTTTACTATATCACTTCATTTCTGAAAAAGTTTTGAGAGAAGATACTGTTTTTAAATTAATCATTATGTTTTTATAAAAGATAAATTGTGTTTTGTGTTTCTATAGTGATAAACTTCATAAATTAACGCCAAACTGGCAGTACATTCTTTGCCACGGATGGACATTTTCAAAGAGAAGCTTTCAGTTCTTTGTGTTTTGAAGTTCACATAAGAACTAATTTTCTTCAAACTTGCTTTCTTAGTGAATCTCTATTAGTTTTTGCTAGCAAAAAATTCATTTCCTATGCAATGTCTCTCTTGGTTATATTTTCATTAGGCAATTACCTGTCTGGATTTTGTTATTCTCACTATTTAGAAGGATTCTTGAGGGAAATTAAGATGATTTCCAATAAAATTGGAAATACTTCTGCATACAGAAAAGTAGTTATATTCTAAGAGGTTTAAAATTTTTTATTAAAATCCTTAAATGTCTTTAGAACTGAGAATCACATATGCAGCAGGGATGTTTTGAGGGGAAGTCTCTGCCATGTTTCTGCATAGACTGCTGTATAAGGGCCATCATGGCCATACCACATCTTGGACATTTTTCTGGAAACAAATTAAATGCTTTAATCATTTTATAGTAGAAAGAGAACAGGTGTTGACTTGGGGAGAAGAGGCTGACCCTCAAATGCTGGACTAATCCTTGATAACTATAATTGATTTATCATTAAATCCTTGTATATGTACAATTATGGTCCTATCAATATTTCAAATATTACACTCAAGTTTTTATTGAAATAAAACTTCTTCCACAAATTTAGGTTTTTCTCCTTAACACCATTCTTTTAAATAAAGCAACTCAACCCTTCAACTTTTTGCTAACCATCACCTAATTCTCAAAGTTAAAAAGACAGATACTAATTACTTACCTGTCCCATAGCTTAACCCCTTGGGCTAGACAGTTTCTCTCCTTTAAGAAACTTTTCTGTTTTGTTTTAAATTTTTTAAAATAAATGTGAATATGATTTCTAACACTTATCCAGAAACTTTCACTAAATTAGATTTCAACAATGAACTGAAGATATCCTAGGGAACTTGAAATATTCTATTATACAGTCAATATATTAGGATGTGCCAGAGAGGATGTTCACTTGGTCTCCACTCTTGTAGAGTCTGGGAAAATCACTCAGTTGTGTAGCCAAACTGGAAAGAGGACAATCTGTACTGACCTCTGAGAACCATAGGGCACCAACTAAGGAGGATCACCTCTGTTCTAGTTTGCTAGCTACTGGAATGCAATATACCAGAAACGGAAAGCCTTTTAAAAGGGGAAATTTAATAAGTTGCTAGTTTACAGTTCTAAGGCCAAGAAAATGTCCACTTAAAACAAGTCTATAGAAATGTCCAATCAAAGGCATCCAGGGAAAGGTACCTTGGTTCAAGAAGGCCGATGAGGTTCAGGGTTTCTCTCTCAAGTGAGAAGGCACATGGTGAACACAGTCAGGACTTCTCTCTTGGCTGAAAGGGCATGTGACGAACCTGGCATCATCTCCTAACCTCTTCTCCTGGCTTCCTGTTTCATGAAGCTCCCCGGGAGGCGTTTTTCTTCTTCATCTCCAAAGGTCGCTGGCTGGTGGACTCTCTGCTTCGTAGTGTCACTCTCTCTGAGTCTCAGTCTCCAAAATGTTTCCTCTTTTATAGGACTTCAATAAACCAATCAAGATCCACTTAAATGGGTGGAGACATGTCATCCCCTAATCCAGTTTAACAACCATTCTTAACTAAATCACATCAACCAGGGAGATGATCTCATTAGTTTCAAACATACAGCATTGAGTAGAGATTATTCTACCTTTATGAAATGGGATTTATATTAAAACATGACTTTTCTTAGGGGGCATACTTCCTTTCAAACCAGCACAACCTCCAAGTCCACCCTTCTACCTCTCCATCCTGCCTAGTCACTTGGGTTACTATCAAGACAGAACCCAGAACTATCCAATTATGAACAGAAGCCCTGGAACAATTGTGTGTGAGTATGTGTGTATGTCTTAAATATGTATCTGTGTATTTCTTCTGATGCCACAGGAGTGTTAATCTTCAATTATGAAGTTAAGAAAGTCCCATTTTGGAAGATTATAAACAGTTCCTGTCATTGATAATGGAAGTTGTGCTTTGTATTATGGGAAACTGGATTTTTTTTCCCTGAATTATATCTATTTACAGTACAGATATTAGATAAACTCTCAGATGAATCCAAAGGAGTGATCCAAATGTTGATGCTTAAATCTGAGATGTTGCATAATTTTTTTTAGGAATATTAGTCCAGATTTTCAACAGAACTGGGGTGCTATAGAATTAGATGATTTATTTTCCCTACATGTGTATCTAGGCTGCCCTGTGGTTGAAAAGTTGTTTGTTCTCAGGGTCTGTCAATCTATTTGCTAGAGATGCTAAATATGTAGCAAACCTGGAGGGAAGATGGTGCTGTGGATTGAGTCTGGGCTGGGCACAGGGCTCCCTGGTGTGAACTGGTGCTATCTCACCTAGAGTAATATTTAAGGCTGAACAATCAGCTCTGAGGAAAGTACTATATAGTATTGTGATGGCTCCTCTGGACCTTGGAAATCAGACCACAGCCTGTGGATGAGAGTGAGGGCTTCCCCCCCCCCCCAATAATTGACCATCCTCACAAAGTAGGTCTTGATCTGGCAGATCAAGGATTTTTCTACTAAAAAATGGTTCTTTATTCCAGGATCATATCTAGGGGTTGGGAAAAGGTGTGGGGATACGTGGAGATCCTCATTAGTGGAGGGACAATCTGAATCCCCTCCCCCTGCCTGAACTGGGAAGAAGCTGGAATAGACTGTTTGCAATCATTCAAGTAAAAAGTGCAAGATACACATTAAATGAAGTGTTGAAGAATAGCAACATCAAACAACAAAATAGATATAGCTCTTCTCTATTAATCAAAAGTCACAACTATTAAAATGGAAAATTGCAGCCATCATAAAATAACAGAAAGATAGATGATGCTATGTGAATGCGTAATGTGGATAATTTACCAAGTCAAGGAGCCCTAAGGAGCCTTCCCTGGAAAAGGGTCAATTCAGCTGAGAACTGAAACATAAAAAAGAGTGATTAGGGGTTGCAAGGGAAGTTCAGTGGTGAAATTCTCGCCTGCCATGCAGGGGATCTGGGTTCAATTCCCAGCCCATGCACTTCCCCCCAAAAACAAACCAAACCAACAAAAACAAACAAAATTCAACAAATGCTGCTGCAATAATGGGATACTCACATGGGAAAAGAATGAAATGTGACCCTGCCATACAGCATACAAAACAAAAAAAAACAAAAAACAACAACAAAAAGAATTGACTAGATGGAACAGTGGTGCATGAATATTGTGGGGAAAAAAGAATAATTGGTGAGTACAAAGGTCCTGTGGCTGGAGGGAGCATAAAGAATATAAAAGACTGAAAAAAGGCCCATGTGTCTGGACTGGAGACAGCTACACTGGAGGGGAACTGGTGTTTTTTGAGGCTGGGGAGGCATGTGGGAGCTCTGGCTGGCGGTTTGTAGGCTACTTAAGGAGTTTTATGTTTATCTTCAGAGCAATGACAAACCATATTTTTTAAGAATGGGAATGGGGTGGAGATGATCAGATCTGGATTTTGAAAGATTGCTTTTTGGCTGCAGAGGTTGTACTTGGAGTTAATTGTATTGGGAGAGGGGAGGAGCCTGGACAAGACAGTTTATTGGGACACAGCCCCATTGTTGGCACTCTGGACAGGAATAGATTTGTAGAGGAATTAAGGGTTCCTTGGAGAGCTATAGGCATTCCTGAATGGGGAACCTGATAGATGTGTGGACTTCTGTAGAATGGGGCTCAGGGTTACTGTCAACCTGTTGTTAAAGACAGAGTGGCTTTATTTAGAACTGAACAGGCAAATCAGATCTGGGGATATGTATATAACTAAATTGAGATCATACTAAATAACCGTTAATGAAATATTAAGTAAATTACTTCATTCTATATATTAATATGGAGAACTTTTCGATATTATTAAATGTTTTGTACATCATTTTAAGTTACATTATGGTATACCATTTCATGGATTTGCTATAATTTCTTTAAAAAATTAATAGATTATTAGATATTTGTATTAGTTATAACTTTCTATTATTGTAAAGAATGCTTTGATATTTTATCAATTTAAGTATGTCATTGCATACATGCTAGATAAATCCTTGAAATCAATTATGCCTGGAGTCGGGGGTGGGCAGTTACTGAGAGAATGCGAGTTTTAATGCCTTCTCTATGTAATGACAAACATTCCCCCATTGTAAAAACCTATTTGTCCCCCTCATCTGCAGTGAAAGAGTCCTTCCCAACAGTGAACAGTATTCTTTTCATCTTTGCCAATCTGATAAGTAACATTTAGATCCTATTTTAATTACCATCTCTTGAAATAAAAAAAAAATTAATCTGGAAGGAGCCCCAGAGAGTATCTAATTTAACCAACTCATTTACAAAGCTTACAGAGGTTATAACTTGGGTTATACCCAAGATTTCACTGCTAGAAGGCTGCAGAACATGAATTATGAACCAGTTCTCCAGAATCTCAGCCCAGGGCCCTTTCTATTAAAAATTAGCTTAGTAGGGTGCCCCTGCTGCAGTTTTCCTCTGGGAGGCATTGGAGCAGAAGGCTGTGGGAAGAGAGTGGGATTTTGGCTCTTCGTAGCCTATGGAAGCAATTAGTAGACCCAGGTTCCTGGAGATGCTTCACCCATGGAAGGCAGAATGGAATGAGAATGTTATAACCTATTAGAGTTAGTTATCCAACTTTTAGATGAGTCTCAGGGGGAGGGCATTGAGCTCAGGAAACCTTCCTTGGGGTCATTGTGCTCCCAGACACCCTAGAATGAGCTTTACTAGGGTCAGGCCTTATTGTCAATGGGATTAGGAAGGAAGGAAGGTGTCTGAACACCTCCTGGTTAGAAAGAATAACAATGCCTTACCAGGGCTAAAATCCTAAAAATTTGGGAAGGAGCTGGAATCATAGCTAAAGACTGAATCATAATCTGATCCCCAATTTTAGTTTGTAGGAATGCTGCTGGAAGAGAAGGTTATGCCTTCAGTTCTCTCTCAGCCCTTTCAATTCCTTTTGTACACTATCACTGGGTACATTGTAAAGTCCTCTTTAAATTCTACACTCCATTTGCCTTACACCAAGTCCAAAACCAATTCCTTTTTCTATACAATATATTTCAGTACAATCAACAGATGATGATAATATAGGGATGAAAAATCATTTCAGGGAGTAGAATGGAGAGAAATAAAGATGGAAACCATGCAAAAGGAATCAGAATTAATAAGAGTGAATCAGATAAATCAAAAGGACCTCTCTTTGGCCTGCAGAATAAAGCCAAATGTGATCTGGCTCCAACCTTCTTTTCCAGACTCATGTACCCACTTCTCATTTCACAGACCCCAGCTCTGGTTAGGTGGATGTTGTCCTTGACTAGGAATGCTTTTGGGGCTTTCCCATTTTCCCTCCCTGGAACAGTGCTTTCCAAATTTCATTCAAGTTTGTGAAATCTATCCATCATGCCAATCCTGTTAACCAGAGCCTGCATTTCTATTTCTGCTGAAGCTATTCATTAAACATTTATTATATATTGAATTTCTGATAGTTATCTTTTAAGGAGTTCATATTTTGTCAGTAGCTAAAATGTAAGCTGCTGCGCTTGTGATGGCTTTGTAATGTACAGACTTGACTAGGCTGAACTACATTTCCCAGAATTCTTTTCTGTATGTTTCCAATTAGAATGGGCCACAAGAGAGATATTTGTGTGAGAACTGGAGGACAGAAGAGAAACAGTAGTATTTTTAGCTTGTACAAAGTGCTGTTGACCTGCTGACTCACCTTGTCGTGAGGCAGCAGCTGGACCAGCAAATGCTTTACCATCCCCCCTGGATCTCCTTTCAGCTTCACCAAATTCTGGGCATGTGTGTGTATGTGTGTCACTCTACGAGAAAGGTGCCCAGGTTTGGTAGGATACCTAAAGCACTAAGATCAGAGACAACAAGAGCTGACACAGATTTCAGTTCACCTTGTGCTTAAGTATTCCAGCTTTATCTTGCTCTTTCCTGCTCTCATCATATTCCCTTCCCAACTGCCTGCCCTGTGAACTTGAAGCTGCCCTATCAGATGCAAAAAGGACAGCCTTCCAGGACAGTTAAACCAGGTTCTACAATTGTATAAGGTCCAACCACAGTAATTCCTCCTTGCAGGTCAAGGCAAATGATGAGCTTTTCACACACACACACATGTTTATGTATATAAAAGAGGCATTTGTGTACAGGCAAGAAAGCTTTACTAAGCCATTTGTCTTTTCTTTACAATGCAATATTTCAGTGCAATAAAGAGGTAATAATAATAATAGGTGGATTTAGAAATTACAGAGGAGTAAAGAGAGGAATTAAGATGGAAATTGGGCAAAAAGAATTAGAACCAGTAAAGGTAAATAGATATATCATGATTATCAAAAAGAGCAAACTAAAAAGAAATCCTAATAAGCAAGAAATATAGGGAGAATATAAACAAAAATAAAGCAGGAAAGTATGATGTCCATAGAGCAAAAAAATTAATGACTGGCTAAGACAGAACTTAAACTTTCTCAGTTCCTTTTAATGTCTCAGTAATTTTTTTCACAGTGCCTCTAGACCAAAGGCATATGTACTAGTTTGAGACTATTGTGTCCCCAGAAAGCCATGTTCTTTAATCTGGTTTTAATATTGTAGGGTCGGATCTTTTTCAATTGGATTGTTTCCATGGAGATGTGACATACCCCATTGTGGGTGTGACATTTTGATTAAATGGAGATGTGATTCTGCCCATTCAAGGAGGATCTTGATTAGTTTACTGGAGTCCTTTAAAAGTGGAGACATTTTGGAGAAAACACAGACATGACAGGACTGACACAGAGACATTTGGAGAAGCAGAAAGGAAATGCCTCTAGGGAAACTGTTGAAACAGAAGACAGATGACCCACAGACACCACATACCTTCCTAGATTGGCCTTTCTTGAGTCAGGTATCTTTCCCTGGATGCCTTAGTTGGACATTTTTATGGCCTTAGAACTGTAAACTTGTAACTTAGTACATCCCCCTTTTAAAAGCCATTCCAATTCTGGTATATTACATTCTGGCAGCATTTAGCAAACCAATACAGCATACTTAACAGTTTTGCTTATTAAGTACTTAGGTCCAAACAACTTAAGTATTTATATCCTAACAACTTAGTATTTTTTGAGCACTGCACATCTCCTCAATCTTTGGAATTAGACATTTATATCCTAATTTCTGTACCATATTTTATTTTCCCATAATACTTCCTTTTTATCACAGCCACTGCAGAAAATCTAGCTTCACAAAGATATGACATCTTTGAGAGAAATCTAATTTAAATGAGTAGTCATCTAATGTTGACGCTCTGGATTCCCTGGAGCATATAGTTTAAAAGATGAAAATATCTCATGTTTCACCCATGAATTTGCTAAGGCACCGTGAGTCACCTTGGCACATAGATTGGGAGCCATGAGGCTAGAATGTTAATTTAAAAGAGCAATACAAGGAGATATGGAAAGAAAAAACAAAGGGTATTTAACAGGATGATATTTTTAAAAGTAGTACAAATGAAGACCAAGAATGCAACATATATTTTGAAAAGTATTCATCCATTTATTCAACAGATATTTACCATATGCCAAACCTAGACATTACACTTGGTATAGAGTATATAGTGGTGAGCAAGATGACATAGCTCCTGCCCTCAAATAGCTTTAGTCTAGCATGACAGCAGGCATTAACAGAGTAACAACAATGGAGTGGGTAGAAAATTTTGATAGGAGATGAACAAAGAGCTAGCAAGCATTTTGGTGGATTGAATTAGGTACCCCAACCAGGACATGTTCTTAATCTTAATCTGCATTTCTGTGGGTGTGTATTCATTCATAGATAGGATCCTTTAAAGATGAATTGTCTGTTAAGGTATGGCCCTCTTTGTGAACAGGATTTTCTAAAATACTATTCAGTTGTGGCCGGGTTGAATATGGGTGGGCCTTAACCTGTATGACTGGAGAATTTATTATGAGAAGAAATTTAAACACAGCTAATAGAACCAGAAGCTGGAATCCAGCAGAAACCTGAATATTGCTGTGGGATAGGAGACAGTTTCAAATCAAGGAACACCAAGGACTGCAGCAAGCCTGCACCAGAATGCTACAGACTTTGGGGAGAAAGCATGGCTTTGCTGACACCTTGATTTTGAGCGTCTGTGCTCCTAGACCATGAGACAATAAATTCTTGTTGTTTCAGGCAACTCACAGTATGGTATTTTGTCCTAGAAGCTCCGTCGAACTAAGATAAGCATATAGAAGTGAAATTTAATCTAGTCTGGAGGCTAAGATAGGGAGTCCTTATTGAAGTGTCTTCTGACTTGAGCCATGAAGTACAAATAGACTTAGCCAGATGAAATAGAAGGCACAAAGAATGTTCCAAAGTGAGGAAAAAGCATCCAAGAAGGGTGAGAGACTAAAAAGATCTTGGCATTAGAGGCACAGAAAGAATTTTAGGAGGCTTAGAGTATTAGAATCCAAGGGGATGGATTGTGTAGAATCAAGCTGGGGATGCAGACATACAAGAACTTGAAGGGCCCTGTAAGATAGTTTAAAGACCAAATAGTATGCTAACATTGAAGGGAAAACTTTGACAGATTTTAAGAAATAGAATGATGCTAAAAAAATTATGCCCCAAAAGGATCACACTGGCTTCAGGGTGGAAAATCAATCATAAGGGAATAAAACTGAAGAGATGTGAGTTAGGAGGCTGTTGAAATAGTCAATGTAAGATTAAGTGATGGCAAATGTTGGTGCCATTTCTCTAAGTGCTTAAGTATGTGGTGTTGAGTGGGATCCAAAGAACAAAGAGAGGGATTAGCTTAAGAGAGTTGTTCTCAAATTTAAGTATACCTTATAATCACTGGGAAGGTTTGTTAAATCACAGAGTTCTGGGTCCCACTCTCTCAGATCTTCAGATTCAGCAGGTCTGGAGTGGTGCTGGTGAAGTTGCATTTCCAGTAAATTCCCTGATGCTGTTGTTTCAGGACTATACCTCCAGAACCACTGACCTAAAACAGTAGCAAGAAGAAGGAGGGAGAAAGGGAAAAAGAAGGACAAATGGGGATCTATAGGCTGAACACTAGAGGAATTCCATTGTTTTGCTTTTCCTATTTCCATGAAGTAGGAGAGGCCATCTGTTGAGAGCAAAAAAGCAACAAATCTGAGGAGAGTGGATATTTAAAACCGTGATGGTATTAAACAGGGCAGAGACTTGATTAAGGATGTATAATGGTACTTGGGGATAGCATTGAACTTCCAGATGAGGTTGGTGATCTTACTTTATAGCAATATAAATGTACCCATTTTTGTGATTTTTATAAAATAAAACTCATTTGCCCAAGTACATGTGCAGAGAATGCAGATGTTTGGGCTCATCTAGGGTTAGTGCTTTCCTGGGCTAAAATGATAGAAGGATGGTGAGTTAAGGGAGTTTAGGGTCTGACTGAAATGTTAGGCCTTGGAATCTAAGCTTGAGCAGGAAGAAAGAGAAGATAAAAAGATCTTAACAAAGAAAAAGTCAAGAAATAGAGATCCTAATGAATTGGAAGAACTGCTGTATTGGGTACTAAATGAACGAGCAAGGTAGAAAAGTAAGATATCTTAGAAAATGATAGGGATGTATGATGTCAGAGACATTCCAGATAGACAAAATCAAGGATGGCCATAGGGAGTAGGTGGCTGAAGTAGAGTGAAGGAGGTCATTGGAGAGGAGGAGACAAGGTAGTATATATCAGGGAATTGGGTACATCACCTCATGGATGTTGAAGAAAGCTAGGATAGCAGAAAAAGTTAAGGTAATGGCCTTGAGCCATATGCTAAAGTTTGTAATGAATGAGGGAAACTGACCAGGAGCTTGGTAGTAGTCCCCATTGATAAAAAGGAATGGAGGATAATAGAACCCATCGCTTGAGTGAGTCTCAAGATTATGGAGCAGTAGTGAAGAGCAAAGCAATCCTTGATAATCTCTTCTGAGCCCAAAGCAGATTGGATGTGGGAGAATGAATAACTTTCCCTTCAGATACCTACAGGGGTACTGAAGTCATCAGGGAAGAGGTATTTTTCTCTGAAGACAAGGGACAGGCAGTATTTAGTAAAGTTGAGATTATGGGGAAGTTTGTTAATAATTAAATATGAATTTTTGAGGACATAGTGGAAACATTTTAATTTATTGAATAGAGGTAGCATATTAGGGAAAATTGTTGGCAAAGAATCAGTAAGCTTGTCCTAGCCTGACTATCTTAATTTATAGCTTGCTGAAGATTAGAAAAATTGATTTGGACATTTGTTGAGATTGTCAATTAGCTAAAGAGAGTCATTCACATGCTTCTTGTATTTCAGGAGATTTGGTCATGTTAATGGCACAGAGAAAGTCAAAAATATTTATGGAATTAGAATATTGATAATTTAAAAGTAGGAACATAGATTTATCTTATGCATTTAAAAATTATGTTTATAACCATATAAAATCAATGCAGAAATTTTGAGACAAAAGTCACTGTGGTGACTTGGAGAAATATATTTTTAATCTGTTTTAAAAAAACCTTTTAAATTAAAGAAGTTGTAGGTTTACAGATAATCATGTAAAAAATATAGCATTCCCATATACTCCCTCATTATCAACACTTTGCATTAGTATGGTACCTTTGTTACATGTTCTTAATCTTTATCTCATTCCTATGAGTGTAAACCTTTTGTAAATAGGACTTTTTGATGAGGTCACTTCAGTTAAGGTGTGGCCCAACTGAATCACGATGGATCTCGATCCTGTTACTGGAGACCTTGTAGAGAAGGCCACAAAGGAAAGAGTCATGGGAAGAAGCTTGAAGTCAATGGAACCTGGATGAGAGAGGAGAAGATGGCATCGCGTGCATTGCTATACGATGGAAAAGCCAAGGACCCCCAAAGATTGCCAGCTAGCTAAAAAATACTGACCCTGGGAGGAAGCAAACTTTCTAGCCTCTGAAATTGTGAGCCAATAAATTCATGTTGTTAAGTAACCCATTTCATGGTATTTGTTTAGCATCTATGACAAAAAGCTACTGTGATCAAGACATATACTCATTGTCTCTGCTGCCATTTAAGGCCAAGACATAGATGGTCTTTATTCAAAAGGAAGCTATTAACCTGAATTTTTCATATTGCTAGTCTAGGTGTCTTAAAATATATTCTAGAACATTTTAGGTCTGAATATTTGGGGATAAAATAATTTCACACATCAGCAAAAAAGAATTTAAAATCCTGCTTAGAATGCACGGGTGGTTCAGTGGTAGAATCCTCACCTTTCATGCGGGAGACCTGGGTTCGATTCCTAGACCATGCACCACCACCCCCAAAATAAACAAAATTAAAAAGTCCTGCTTTAATTTTTTTGGGGGGGAAGCGCAGGGTCCGGGAATCGAATCTGGATCTCCTACGTGGCCGGCGAGTATTCTTTCAATGAGCTACCCTTGCAAAACCCTACATCTATTCTTTAAAGTTTGACGTTATGTATAGGCTAAATTTGTAACTCCCATCTTTTTCTGAAGAAAATCTTCTGAAATTATATATAATGGTTTTTATGGAAGGGATTGTCTACAAATTTCATTTCACATGCACAGAGCTAAGCTATTGACTCAAAGTGGAAGGATTTCCAGATCTGAAGAAAAGAAGAGGCAATGCTACGGCATCATTCATTCTTTCCTGGTCCTACCTTCTCTTGCTCTACTCTGCATGGTTGGAGGGCTGACCCAGGTAGGAAACTTTTCCCAGGTTTCTGTCCTGGGCTAAGCCAGTGGGAAATTGGAGGACTGAAAGAAGGGAGATGCCAGGGTATTTTTTCCCCTCTTTTTCTCTGCCGCCTTCTTTTTATACTTCCCCAATCCCCTGGGCAGTTCTGACATTGATTCCAACATCTGCAAAGACAGTTCAGACCTTAGGTGTCAGAAATCCACTCCTCCTCCTGTACGCTTCAGCCACTAGGGTAATGGCAGTTTCTGGTTTCTGTTGTTGCTAAGCTCTGATCCTGCTACCGAACCCCTTCCCTGTATTAAATCACCTCCATTTGAAATACTTAGAAAGGTTTCTGTTCTCCTGGTTGGACCTTGACTAATATAAATGCCTAAATTATAAAGTTGTGGGAAAGACTCTAGAAGATAAATCTATAATATATGAAAAACTAGAAGCAGGTACTGATAGGTGCTTATATCTTCTAGTGGGAAAAGCAACTTTACAGAGCTGTTATGCATCATCCTTCTACATGGTGAGAAAACTCACAGACAAAGCACAAAGACGATGTGTGGGCACATTAAATAGCTGCAATCACCTTCCCAACTTCTCGTAAATCACGTTGGCAGGGAAAGAATTTTGAAAAGAATGGAGCTAAAAATGTGGTGATTTGAATCAGTTTGATAGTAGTTTTGGAAAATAACAGTCATCAGAGTAATTCCCAACTCTGAAATACTTACTGCCACAGTTATAAGTAGCTCAAGTACCAGGCATTTGCATTTTATGTAAGGGATGCTTTTCTAAAGATCACCTATAATTCAAAACTAAATTTTCCATAAGCCTGAATAAATCTACCACTTGCTTTACCACTATAGGTTGTTAAGGCAATTGATTGGTTTCCTTCATGGTCTTTTATCACTTCTGACTTCTTTCCATATAGTTATCTATTTTGGACAGATTCCTACACTAATACTAGTCCCTTTACTTGATTAATAATGGACAGCATATATGTAAGGAAAAAGTAAAGTATAATAACCAAGTGAATGAAAACCACAGTGCAAAATTTCTTATACACTTTGGATATACAGAAGATTAATTGTGTGGTTTAGAAGAAAGTTTGTGGTTGAGTATTTTCAGTTAATATGAAAGGGTCATATATTTGGCAACAGCATAAACAGCACAATACGCTTGGCCTACCAGCTTTGTAATTATAAAATGCTTTTTGAGTTTTAAGAATTTGAGGAGATATAAATGACATTTTGTTTTTCAAATTTTATACTCAAGGGGGACTTTATTAATGTTATTTTGCATTATTTTAATATTGCACAGCTCATTTACATAAAATGAGAACACAAGGTCATTGCAAAAAATTTGGATTATATACTAACCTGAAGTCAAGGGGGTATATACATCAACTCAGAGATTTTATTTTGATTTTCAATTACTATATAAAATTTCAAGTTCAAAAGATTTGCTTCATTTAAGTTTTGAATAAAAAGAGCATATGATTAAAAAGCATTTGGTAACATAAATGCCAGTGTGAAAGTATCCCACTAAAAAAAACCAAACACACATACATACACATACGCCTTTGAATTTTACATAAAATTATTATCTATTTAACTTTGATAATTAGGGATATTGTTGAAAAGTAATAATTTGAAATGTTAACTGAAATATTATTCATTCCTGTGAATTCTCTTTACCCTGAAGCCTTTTTCCTCATAAAGCTAAAACATAAGGCTCAGGTATTCTCTGCCTTAAGAAAGGGCTGTTATAGCAGAAGATTAGAACCTCAGTCAATACTTAGCTTTTCCTTTTAAAAATAGGCTCATAAATGCAGAGGAGAAACAATAGTTTTGAGAGAAAAAAATGTTTTTGAGGTGAAGAAACTGAGCACTTGTACTGAGCTACAAAACCAGAACACTGAAATACTTGGGGCATTAAAATTGTGCCATGAACGACAGTTATGAAAAATTACTGCCAAAGAGAGTTTTTCTTCTCCAAAACCAGATAAAAATCTCATGATGGGGAGTGTACAAGGGAAGGAAGACAGTTAATTCTAAGTACGTATCCTTGATAAATGGGTTTGTACCCTGTTTTCTGTAGTGGGAAGGCAGAGAGTGGAGACTGAACCCCTCAGGTAGGTTTGGATATATCAAAACACAAGCAACCCTGCCTTACTACACAGGCAGAGCCCAGGAGACAGCAAGCTTTGAAGGGAAGTATTTCTGAATTCCAAAGAGTTCTGGAGCAGTGGAGTAAGAAGACTTCAGAAGGCCTCAGAACGCTCTGGGCTATTCTCAAGTGGCACAGGGGAATGGCTACATCTTTCTGGGCACACCAAGTATACACCCCAAAGTAACTGAGAAAATGTGGCCTTGTAGAGAGCTCATGGATCGTATAAAGCAGAGGCAAGTGATGTCTGTTTGGACCTTGTATGTGAAGGCCCAATAGTCACATGGATGTCTTAGTTGCAGGGTTTTTAAAAAATTTTGAACCATGACCTACAGTAAGAAATAAATTTACATGTGCCTTGGGACACACACAAAATGATTGTAAAACAATATTTGTGATGCTGGCATCTATCTATCTATATATCATTTCAATTTTATTCTTTCATTATAAAGCTTCTAAAGTTTAAATCACTAAAGTTTTAAAGTGATCTAATAATGTCATAGTTTGAAACCCATGGTTTGAAAAATATTCTTTAGTGAATGCCAGAATGGAGAGAAGTTTAGAATTTAGAGCTCAAAATTTCTTACCTTTCCTTCCACTCCTCTGCTTGGGCTCACTGTAACTCCTTCCCTCCAGGGGTTGAGACAGAGGTCAAGTCATACTTTGTGCACAAATGGGCATATGGAAGAGAAATGTACATCAGTTATCATATTCATTGTTTATATTTAAAAAGTGCATTTATACATCAAAATTTATTAGAAAAGAATGCTAGTATCTCGCTGGAATAAAAAACAATGTTAGTGTCTCACTTTTTATTAACCACGCCTGAGCTTTTTGAACCCATTTGGTGTAATCACAGCAATTCTGCCTACCTGATGGCAGCCTCCTGAATTGTTGAGGAAATACATGGTTTGTAATAATTTCTTGGAGAGTCACCTTTGCTAATTCAAAGCACTCACAGGGTGTGAATCACTTCTCTAGGAAACGATGGGTGTTCAAATCAGAAAGATATACTTTTTCTGTGCAAGTTGAAGGTAAGATAAGAGAGGGAAAATTTTACCAGTATTCAAAGAAGGGCCTGGAGTAGATTCACCTGCACTGCAGACCTAGCATTTCTGTATCATGTTAATCCCTCTTTCCCCTTAATACATTTGGGTTCTTTTCTTCTATTTATGACTTTCTTATCTGTTACTATTATTGTTATTATCAATAATAATATTGGCAGAGACTGAGTCAAATTCTTCCCACAAAATAAGATTGTTGGCACTCTGTACATTGTCATTTCATCATTGTTAGTCTTATCACTGAAAAAAAAAATCACTAGAGGGCCAGAAACAAATTTCTTAAGTATCCAGATATATTGACCTAAGACAGCAAGGCAAGTGAGAAGAGAATTCTTAATTTGTTAGTCAAGGAACATTGTCATGTTGACATACCACTGGGAGCAATGTGACCTAACTTGCAATGCTAAGAAAGTGAAGAGACATAGAGGTGCTCAAATGACAAGATTCCATTTGAGCACAAACCTCAGGCAGCCACTGAGTTGCAGGATAAAGGCCCCTTGTTTTTCTACATCACTTACCTGGAAGACCCAGACTCACTGTACAGCTCTTGAGTCTCACTATGGACCTAGGAGGAGCAAGGTCTCTGGGTGTAAAGATGAAATAGAATAATTACACTTAACCTGAGAAGCTTGCTACCCTGTCCCTATATTTCTTGTCACATATTAGTGACCAGAAAATCTTTGCATTTTAAAGTGAAAAATGTTACATCTTTAGTTCCTTGCCCTAACTAGGAAATTACAAACTAAATCCCTTTAAGGGTCAGTTAGAAAACGAATGGATGAAACCTGGTATAAGAGAGTATGGAAGGCATTATGGAAAACTGGAAAAGTCTGTGCTCTAAATAAAAGCAACAAAACATATGTTTTAAAAATTCACTGTGAGCTTTGCTGTGACCGGCTTCAGCCTTGTTCTACTAGTTTGCCTAAAATCAGGAAATAAACATTGCATAGGAAAAGGAAGAGTTCAAGAGCACATCACCATTAGACTTGTGAAAAAAAGCCTTACACACATGCTGTCCTGGTTGTAGGTGGTAAGAGTCAGCTTCGCACATAAGGGAGGATATTCTTTTACCACAGGTGCATGGCATGTTGCACTGAATTAAACAAAGTTTTTAATTCCTGCTTAAAAAATATATTTTTCAGGTTGTTCTAGTTTGCTAGCTGCAGGAATGCAATATACCAGAAACGGAATGGCTTTCAAAAAGGGGAATTTAATGAGTTGCTAGTTTACAATTCTAAGGCCGAGAAAATGTCCCAATTAAAACAAGTCTATAGAAATGTCAAATCAAAGGCATCCAGGGAAAGATACCTTGGTTCAAGAAGGCCGATGAAGTTCAGGGTCTTTCTCTCAAGTGAGAAGGCACAGGGCGCACACGGTCAGGGTTCCTCTCATCTGGAAAGGCGTGTGGTGAACACGGCATCATCTGCTAGCTTTCTCTCCTGGTTTCCCTTCATGAAGCTCCCCGCGAGGTGTTTTCCTTTTTCATTTCCAAAGGTTGGTGGCAGATGAACTCTCTGCTTCTCATGGCTATGTCATTCTGCCCTCTCCAAATCTCTCAATCTCTCATTCTCCAAAATGTTTCCTGTTTTATAGGACTCCAGAAACTAATCAAGACCCACCCAAATGTGTGGAGACATACCTCCCCTAATCCAGTTTAACAACCACTCTTGATTAAATCACATCTCTAGGGAGATGATCTAATTACAGTTTCAAATATACGATACCGAATAGGGATTAGAAGAAACAGTAGCCTTTACAAAATGGGACCAGGATTAAAACATGGCTTTTCTAGGGTACATACATCATTTCAAACCAGCACACAGGTAAATCTAACAGTATTTTTCTATATAAGGGAAAGCTGTTCCTTATGCTAAATTTTTATCCTGAACCCTAAGGACAAGATGTTTATTTAACTTTGATAACATAAATTGAAAGATTCTCATTTCAGCCTGAGGCACAGAGGAACTGGATTTTGGTTTCATTTTGTATGATTTTATTCACAAACATACTCTCACTTTAAGGTTTTATCAGTAGCCTTAACTTCAAGTGTTTTCAAAAGAAATAGCCAGCCTGTTTAATAGATACAACCTTCAATTGTATCTATTTCTCCAGTTTTATCTTTTTCTTCTGCTTTTGGCATTTGTCTTTGAACAAGACATTTTTCATAGTTATTATCTATGAGTTAAAAAAGACATTTGAGGCCAACACTATTACTCCTTAAGAACATGGAATAAGGGAATGGTTCTCAAATACACTGAATCTCAGAAACCCTGTTAGGGCTAGTCAAAACTAAGGATGAGCTGTAAGTATAAAATACACACCAGATTTCAAAGACTTAGTGTAAACAAAAAAGTAAAATATTGCAATATTTTAATATTGATTTCATGTTGAAATGACACTACTTTGAATATATTGAGTTGAATAAAGTAGATTGTTAAAATTTGTTTCACCTGTTTTGTTTCCCCTGTTTGAACGTGACTACTAAAATGTAGCTGTAGCACAGGGTATTTTTAGGGTAGTGAAACTCTTCTACATGATACTATGTGCATTTGTCAAAACCCAAAGAACTGTATGCACAAAGGGTGAACCCTAATATGTGTGTGTGGTGGTGGGGGAGGGGCATATGAAAACTATTTTCTGTGCAATTTTTTCTCTAAACCTAAACTGCTCTAAAAATAAAGTTCATTTTTTTAAAAAAACTGAAAAACAGAAATAACTTAGTTCATTTCTGAAGCGTACAATGAGACCATGAAGGCAGATCTGATCAGTCCAATCCAAACCCAATTAATCCTGCTAGGAGCCCCCAAATCTCAAATCAACTTCAAATAACTTCTGGTGAACTAGACTTAAGGCAGACTTCAACTCAGGAGAAGGAAGGGGTAGCTACTTATGATAGGGGTGGAGGGGGTGGGAATGACCATCACAGTTACCTGGGAGTAATTATGATCTATATACATCCATTCACCCTTGCGGTAGGTTGAATTATGAACCCCAAATTAGGCATGTTCTTAATCCACATTCCTATGGGCATGAACCATTGTACACAGGATTTATTGAAGATGTTATTTTTTTAAATATTTTTATTGAGAAATCTTCACACACATACAGTCCATATATGGCATACAATCAGTGGCTCAGAATATCATCACATAGCTGTGTATCCATCACCATGATCATATTTAGAACATTTGCATCACTCCAGAAACAGAAATACAAAAGAAAAAAGAAAAAACCCATACACCCCATATCCCTTACCCCACCCTCTCATTTGACCACCAGTATTTCAGTGTTTCAATATACCCAATTTTCACCCTTTATCCATCTATTATTTATTTATCCTTTTTTTTTTTTTACTTATCTGTCCATACCCTGGATAAAAGGAGACAAGGTTTTCACAATCACACAGTCACATTGTAAAAGCTACATCATTATACAATCATCTTCAAGAATCAAGGCTACTAGAACACAGCTCAACAGTTTCAGTTATTTCCCTCCAGTCATTCCAATACACCATAAACTGAAAAGGGGTATCTATATAATGCATAAGAATAACCTCCAGGATAACCTCTCAACTCTGTTTGAAATCTCTCAGCCACTGAACTTTATTTTGTCTCACTTCTTTTTTTCCCCTTTTGGTCAAGAAGATTTTCTCAGTCCCTGATACTGGATCCCGGCTCATCCCAGAAACCCTGTCCCAAGTAGCCGGGGAGATCTCCACCCCTGGGAGTCATGTCCCACATAGGGGGAAGGGCGGTGAGTTCACCTGCCAAGTTGGCTTGGAGAGAGAGGCCACAACTGAGCAACAAAAGAGGTTCTCTGGGGGTGACTCTTAGTCATAATTATAAGTAGGCTTACCTTTGAAGGAATAATAATAATAAGTAGGCTTACCTTTTCAAAGGGACAAACCCCAAGATAGAGGTCTCAGCCTATTGATTTGGTTGTTAGCACTGCTTACAAGAATAACAGGAATTCCCCAAATGGGGAAGTTGAATATTTCCTCCTTTCTCCTCAGTCCCCCAAGGGGACTTTGCAAATACTTTTTTATTCACTGTCCAAATTACTCTGGGATATACTAGGGCATCACACTAATCTATGCAAACCAACAAGATCTCACACCCTATTCAAGATTCCATGTACTTGTGGTGTTCACCTAAACTGACCATACAAGTTAAATTAGGTAATGTGCTACCCAAAATATAAATTCTGCACCAAATAAAATCTTTCCCTTTGGTCTCATACAGAAGTTGATGTTTTAAAATATGACCATATCATCCTTTTACCCTGTATTCTTATTTACCTTAGTCCTGTTCAGATCAGCTTCATTCATATCACTAGCAAAGCCTGATCACTTTTTCAACTTTGTAAACACTTCCTGCATGGGACAATGCTGACTTTTATAGCTTCAGAGCTCTAATTCTAAGTCTCAGTTGTCAAATATCCATTTCTGGGAACGAACAGGTTATATACAAATAGCCCATTATCTCAGAATTTAGAAATAACAGCTACAACTCCTGAATATATGTGACTGCTGTAAGAGCTTACAATTTAGGACCCTTTTCATTAAGACCCCAACCTGATAACCCATGCTCTTGACTTCAGTTCTCCTAGTTTGTATATTACACGAGAGTAGCATGATAATATTTGTCTTTTTGTTTCTGCCATTTCATTCAACATACTATCCTTAAGTTTCATTCACCTAATAGCATGCCTCACAAATTCATGCTTTCTTGTAGCCACTCAATAATTCCTTCTATGTATACATCATAGTTCCCCCTTCCATTCCTCAGTCGTTGTACCCTTAAGCCACCTCCATTCATTGCAAATCATGAACACTGCTGCCATAAACACCAGCAAATGTCCATTCATGTTCCTGCTCTCAGTTCCTCCAGGTATATACCGAGCATCAAAGTTTCAGCATTATATGGCAACCCCACAGCAAGCCTCCTGTGGAACCACCACACAGCCCCCCAAGGAGTTGTGCCTCTCATTTCCCTACTGAAAGTGAATAGGTACATTTCTTTCTTTGCATTTTCTCTAGCACTTATTTCTCTGTTCATTTTCAAACAGTTTTATTCACACATCATACAATTCAACCTAAGTGTATAGTCATGCCTTTGCTACCATAATCTATATGAAGACATTTCCTTTTCTTCCACAAATAATCCATACCCATCCCCCATGGCTCCCGCCTGCTGACATTTGCTTTTGGCATAATGCCTTTGTTAATCAGTGGAAGCATATTACAATGTTACCATTGAAAATAGACCCAGCTTGTATTAATTGTACTTTTTTTAAGATGTTATTTTAAATTATAGTGCGGTCCAACTGAATGAGCTTGGTCCTTATTGGTAGTGGCTTTATAAAGAGAAAGAAACCAGAAACCCAGGTGAGTGAAAGCCACAGGAAGGAGCCAAAAGCTGGAAGTCAATGGAGCCAGGAAGCGAAAGGAGAGGCCATGGCTATGTGAAGCACAGCAGGCACACACCAGGAAACCCCAGGGATCACTGCAGCTAGCACCAGAATGTTATAGACCTTGAAGAGGAAGCATCGCCTTGCTGTTGCCTTCCTTTTGGACTTCTCTTAGCCTCAAAACCGTGAGCCAATAAATTCCGTCATTTAAGCCAAGCCCACTGTGTGATATTTGTTATAGCAAGCCAGCAGACTTAGAAAATCCCCTAGATTGAGACGTGAACCACCCCACCTAAGCTGGAACCCCCTTCCCAAATAAGAATTATTGCCACAGTGAGCTTCTGTTATTGATGATGCTTGTATTTTGTATTACTTTGATAGGGGTGTCAACAAGATTGAAAACCATTCCCTTTGAAGGTCAGCTATCCCGGTAAGAGCTTACATTATTCTTTTTCTCTCTAGCTCCAACAGCTAGTCCCAATAAAGGGCCAGAGGGAAATCTGATTTCTTCTTGTAAAAACACTATTTCTTTTGCTTTGAGTCAGTGTTTCCTCTTTATCTCAGATATAGCTAGAATAAAAATCATCAAAACATAAAGTCGAAAAATATCTCTGCAATAGTATCACCTGTCACTCAGGCTAAGAGAAACATTTTTGCTATTTTCTTAGAGGGCTACAGGTGTATATTGACAATATACATGTAAGGTATGCATTTTAAAATAATATATAATATATTAAGACAACAAAATTGTCCAGAAATGAAAGAAAAGAATCAAAAGAGGCTTTTACTAATTATGCCTTGCAAGTAAAATACGTGTATATGTGTAATAGGATAGAAAAACTGTTATTCTCTAGAATTCCAGGGACAGGAAAAGGACAGACTGGCTTGAACTGGTTGTTTCCAAGAAATAAATACTTGAAATGGGGAGCGGGTGGGTGGGACAGGAAGCACCAGACTCTACATCCTGGGCAAAATTGGGGTGGAGTGGTGGTGCAGCAGAGAATGAGATAGAGACCTGCAGCTCAGGACATGATTTCTTCCCACAACTCCTTAAACCCAGAAATGCTACAAAGCTCCTGTATTATCACAGGTGTGACTGGGGACTTTTTAAATGAGTAATGTCCATGCATCAATTCTTGGCATTTACTTTGCACTGTAAGTTTTTTTTCTGTCTCTTATTTAGATTATTATTGTGTGTCTTAAGAAGTTGATATCCTGATTCAGGGACATTTTCCCGTTAAAACAGCCTTACCTAACTGCCAAACTGATGCTCTAAACCAATTTTTTAATAAGTGCCCTATTTAAAATATAACATTTGATGAAATAGAATGCTGCACTTCTTAAAACAACATGTACTTTCATGATATTGTCCTAATGCTAGGTTTATCTCCCAGGTTCTCTCCTACTTTCCAGTGAACTTTTGCCCAGCAAGGAAGGGCTTGCTGAGGTTTCCTGAAGGGGCCATGCCTGATCTCTTTGTCTCTCTTTGTTCACACTGACAAACCCAGTTTTAATGACTCAATGGCCAGAAATAATTCCTAGTGAAAACATCAGTTCCCTTAAAGAGGAGAAAAGGAGAAACTTCTGTATGAGAAAATTTTTGTATGAGAGTTAGACGCAGGAGACATGGCTATCTCTAATTTTTTTTGACTGTTTTGTTGCAAATGTTCATATAGTCTTTATTTTAAAAAATTATAAAATTATATAAAAAATAAAAAATATTTTATTATTATTTAAAAAATTATAAAAAGGTGTATTTTCCCCTAGTTCTTTGGATAAGAATCGGATGCTGCATTGGCTTCACCAATTCATAAGATCGAAAGACTACTGAAAGAAATCTAGGTTTGAAATCAGACTTTTCAAGGTTCCTGTTAGCAATAGTGTCTTACTTTTCTGTATAGCCATGGCAACTGATTCTCTGCCAGTGTTAGTTCACACAGGGTATTTTTTTTTTTTTGTAGAAAAGCTTCAAGCAATTCTTTTTCGTTAAAAAAATGATCTAAGTGAAATGAGATTATACAGTATGAGACTATCAAATTGTATTATGTAAATGCAAATAAAATAAAATATATTAGCTCTAAAGTGCCATTGGCTATTAGGAAAGGCCTAATGGGATTTGCATGAATTCTCATAAATAAACCTCCTTGGGTTACCCAGATCCTCAGATATGAGACAAAGGACAGTGAACTGTAGCCTCTGATAGCTTATGAAATATTGTAATTTTTTGGCTATTTTATAACAGAAATCACTTAATATCATTCTTCATGAAATGCCAAAAAAATTAATAAACATTGCTGCTTCAGCTGCCAGTGTTGAGTTACTCTTACAAATTCTGACCCGTTGGATCCACTGGTTTATAGAGCAGGTAGGTCATTCTGAGGGCAACAAAATAGTCAAATTCACGCCAGGTTTTTGTCAATGAAAAATGGCATTAATATTGTCTCTTATTTATTTGGCAACTATGGGTAACATGTTATCTCAAATTACAGCTTCCATATGGTAAAAAATTGCAATTTGTGATATTCTGCAGTTTTTAATAAGCAGTCAAGGAAACAAGGAATTGAAACACTAAATGACTGAAAGTCTTTTCCCCCCTCTAAATAATTCAGATAATATCATTTATTTTTATAAGCTTTTCTGTTTGCAGGCCAATGTTTCGATTTTTTTATTTCTTTTTAATTTCCCTGCTGCTTACTCTGACTGTGATCCACTACTTTTATCTGCATATGCATAAACTGTTGTGTAGTTATGCTAGTTGTATAAATGTACAGTTCAAGCTAGTGAATCAGTTTTAGGGTCAAATGTTTAATCCTTGTAGTGTGTGGGTAAAGTTTAAAAAACAGCCTTTCTGGGTGGGTAAGTGGCATGGGTACTGAGGGAAGCCCTGGTTTGTAATATTTCCCTATTTCCATGGTGTAAATACTTCCACTATCACTGATTTAAAGCTGTCAATGTGACGTCATTGACTGCAGAATTGGAAAGAGATGTGTAGTAGCTCACCATTATATATTTATTTATGCATACAGAATACAATAATTATAAATACTCTCAAGAGCATAGACAATAGTAAAATGTAATCAAGTAGTTAGGAAATGATGAGTTTTGAGTAGCTTCATTTTAATAGAATCTATTTAATTTCAAGTTCATGTCAATTTTTTTAGGGTTCACTGTGTAGTGCAGTTCTTTGGATTTTTTAAAAAAATTATTCTATTATTATATATAACCTAACATTTCCTTTTTAAACCACATTTCAGATATGTATTTCAGTTCTGTTAATTATATTCACAATTATATTCATAATTATGGTAATGTTGTGTTACCATCACCATCTTCCATTACCAAAACATTTCCATCTGTTAAATAGGAACTCTGTACATTATAAGCCTTAACTTCCCATTCCCTAGCCTGATCCCATCTCCTGGCAAACTA
>PVIY010017576.1:0-49180 GCA_004026745.1 Myrmecophaga tridactyla | reverse complement strand
GTATGTATAATCTTTTTTTCTCTATTATCGTTTTATTTCTTTTTCTGATGTCTTTTTATTTCTTTTTCTAAATCGATGCAAATGTTCTAAGAAATGATGAATATGCAACTATGTGATAATATTAAGAATTACTGATTGTATATATAGAATGGAATGATATCTTAATGTTCTTTTGTTAAGTTTTTTAATTAATAAAAAAAGTTTATAAAAAAAAATCCATGGAATGGTACTGTACAACCAGTGAACCCTAAGTTAAACACTGGACTATAGTTAATAGCACAATTATAAAAATGTGTTTTCATCAATTGTGACAAATATACCACACCAATGCAAAATGGTAATAATAGGGCAGAATATGAGAATCCTGTATTTTATGCATGATTGTTCTATAAACCCACAAATTCTTTAATACAAAATAAAATTTAAAAATAATAGAAATAAATAATCTTTGATCCAGAGGAGAAAGAGCTCAAACTAAAAATTAAGTCATGTCATAGAAAAATAAAGTTATATTTCCTACCCTGGGTTAGTGAACTATGACTACAATACCATATATCTCTTGCTTATATGGTGGCAAGCTAAATTCCTTGGTGTATGTCCAATATAGAGCCATTATTTCAAGTTATGTCTAAAATCAGAACAGAGAGACTGCCTTAAGAACATTCTTAATATTAGAGGAGAAATAAAATAAACCTTTACAGTAATTTCCAGAAGCATTAAGGCAATATGTTAGATTCACTGTAAGCAAAGAAAGATTGATGGCTAGTTTTTTAATTTGGCAAACATTCTGAATTCACAATAGATAAAAAAGTCAGAAGTGTGCCCTTTGTACTTAAATCTCCCACTTTTGTTTCTAACTTATGAAGCTGTGGAAAATGCAGTAATAAAGTCTGGTTGTCATGGTATTTGAGGAAACTAGACTATAAGGTGATTTTTCACAGCTTTCTGTGATTTTTTAAAAATCTTTTTACTTCCTTTCTGCTTTTTTCTTTATCTCTTTTTGTCTGCTTCCTTCTGTATCACTGCTTATATGCTTTAGTTGTTCTTTCTCTTCATTCTTATGTATCATCTTGATCTTACCTCCTGCCTATTCAGTTTCTCTTTCCCCCTTTTCCCTCCTGTCTTCTCATAAATCAGTAGGATATATGTAAAAGTGTGGCACAGAACAAAACCGATTAAATACAAATTAATTTATATTTTTGATAAGCTAAATAAACCTTCTCCAGTCACACTGATTATTTTATATATCTATGATAAAAATCATGAGCAAGTTGTTTACAATAAAGCATTGAAATGTGCAAAAACATATGAAAAATTTGATCTCATTTGTAATTTATAAAAGGCAAATAAAAAATGCATCTCAATTTTTTACCTCCCATATCTGCATAATTTTAAAGTTAGTGGCATCTAGTTCACATTAAGTAAGAGGTGGGAAACAATTGCACACACATAGACTGTTGGAAGTATAAATTGATGTTGCATTTTTTTTTGGCAATATCTATCCAAACTATTAAAATACTCAAATTTATTAATTCAGCAATTCTAGGTCCAGGAATTTATCCCAAAGATGTATTTCCAAATTAATTGCAGGAATATGGGAAAAGTTATTTATTACAATATTGTTTATGACAGCAAAGCAGAAATGAACCCAATCTCCTCTGGTAGGGGCAAGGGACTGGTTGAATAAAATGCTGGAGGCTGTCACAAATGATGAGATATATACTGATGTAGAAAGCTTCCAAGAAAGATTATTAAAAGAGAAATAATCAAGATATAATACTGGTGTAACATGATACCTTTTACATAAATACAGATAATTTATATGTGTTTCTAGAATAGAACATACAGAAATCTGGATAGAGATAGAGATAGAGAAAGAAATTATAGAGATAGTTGCTGTTCAAGGACAGTAGTTTTTTGGAAAGGTGTATAAAAATTAATAGCGGTTACCTTTGAGGTAAAAGACGGCATTGGGGAAAGGGGATTTCAGATTTAATTTTGTGTTTTTATAAACCAAACATTCTAATCATGTATGCATATTACTTTTTTATATAAAAATCTTTACTGGGAGTTATTGGATGTTGGTTTTCATTTTTATACTTTTTTGCGTTAAGCAAAACCAAATAAAATGTTATTTTAAAAGTGAAATTAAAACCAATTCTACCTCATTTCTGCCATGCATTTTAAAGTATAAGTTTCTAAATAGTAGAACGCCTAATACTTTTCTCATTTATGCCCCTGCTTTCACTCAGGATGACACTGAAATTACATTTGTTTTCAACGCTCTTTTTTTCATCACTCTTCTCTATTGTTCTGATATCAGTCATTTTGTAGATTCGCTCTGCCCTCATTCTCACCTGGAGTTACACAGACACTTAGAATAAATGCCTGCCTCATTTTATATGGCATTATTATTAACTGAAATTATATGATGTACACAGAAAAGTTAATTCTTGATATACTTTTTTTATATTTTTGATAAGCTAAATAAACCTTCTCCAGTCACACTGATTATTTTATATACCTATGATAAAAATCATAATCTTTGATCCAGAGGAGAAAGAGCTCAAACTAAAAATTAAGTCATGTCATAGAAAAATGAAGTTTTATTTCCTACCCTGGGTTAGTGAACTATGACTACAATACCATATATCTCTTGCTTATATGGTGGCAAGCTAAATTCCTTGGTGTATGTCCAATATAGAGCCATTATTTCAAGTTATGTCTAAAAATTTTATGTATTATCCTTCCAGATTAATTTGCATCTTAAAGGCCAACATTTATTAAAAACTTGTATCATCTGTCATGGTGATATTTCGGATACCATTTGTGTCAGTCGGAGTTCTCTAGAAAAACAGAACCGACAGGAGAGATCTGTAAATATGAGGTTTATAAAGGTGTCTCACACAGTTGTGGGAATGGAAGAGTTCAGAATCCATAGGGCAGGCTGGGAGGCTGATGGCTCCACTGAAGGGTCTGGATGAACTCCACAGGAGAGGCTCGCTGGCTGAAGAAGCAGTGAAAGAGTCTCTCTTCTTCCTTAAAAACCTTTAACTGACTGGATTCCTTCATTGTTGGAGACCATCCTTACTTGATCACAGGTATAATCAGCCACATGCAATCAACTGACTGATGACTTAATCCACCCACCTTCCAGTTTTGTCAGCCAGCCATGAAATACCCATGTAGTGATGGTCAGGCCAGTGTTTGCCTGACCAGACAACTGGGCATAATCATTTGGCCAAGTTGACACCAGAACTTAACCATCACATCATTGATAATGCTAGAAAGATATGTCTGCATTATAGGGAATTCCTTTTTCCCTGAAACAGGAACATATAAGAATGCCATAATCTGTTTAGGGGTAACAGTGGCTATTTTACTTTGGTAACAAATAATGCTAAAATCTCAGTGCCTTAATATAACAAAGCATATCTCTCAATAGTCATATCAGGGAAGAGTTGGCTAGAGAATTGAGCAAAGACAATCCATTGTGCCCATTTACAGATCTGACATGCTTCCCTTCCATTCAGATTTTATTGGCCAAAGCAGTCACATAGTAGCCTTAACTTTAAGGGGCAAGAGAGTGCAATTATCCCTTCATAAATAGAAGAGAATGGTATATTGGAACAGTAGAAATGACTACTAACATGGCCTCTAATCTATTTCCACATATTTGATGACTTGTGATAGTAAAAGAAAACATATTAAAAAACTCAATTCTATTCTCTTTGCTAAATAAACTCTTCTCAAACTCTACTATGAACTCTATTACCAAACTTTTAATTACTTTTACTTCATTTTCTTCTGAACTCCTCTTTGAAAGCCAGACAATTTATGTCATAAAATGGGAATGTAGGATAAAGTAATAATATAAAAACAAATATTGGAGAGAAATCTGGATTCAAATCCCAATTCTAAAACTGACTAACTATGTGGTCTTGGAACTCTGTTTAATCTCTCCAAATTCAGCTTCCTGTTCTAGTTTTCTACCTACCAGAATGTGATATACCAGAAACGGAACGGCTTTTAAAAGTATGAATTTAATAAATTGCTAGTTAATGGTTCTAAGGCTGAGAAAATGTCCCAATTAAAACAAGTCTATAGAAATGTCCAATTTAAGGCATCCAGGGAAAGATACCTTGGCTCAGGAAGGCCGATGAAGTTCAATGTTTCTCTCTCAGCTGGAAGGGCAAATGGTGAACATGAACATGTCTGCTGGCTTTCTCGTGGCTCTAATAAAGGGAGTCTCTCCAACATGTTTCCTTTTTTAAAGGATTCCAGTAAGCAACTCCACCTTCAAAGAGTGGAAACACATCTCCATGGAAATCATCTAATTGAAAGTTACCACCCGCAATAGGGTGGGTCACATCTCCATGGGAACAATCAAAATGCTCCCACCCAACAATATTGAATGAGGATTAAAGGACATGGCTTTTCTGGGGTCCACCACAGATTCAAACCAACACAGCTTCCTCAGGTGAAATTTGGGATGACCTATTTTTAGGGTTTGTGAGGACCAAATGCTGTTTGTGAATCCTTAACCAAGTACCTAAAACATGGTAAGTACTCAATAAAGGAACCAGTTTTAGAGATGGGCCTAATGCATAGGACAAAAATTTTTCCCCTTTATTTCTCTGTGAGAATTCTATGCCTCATGGCATGCTCCTTTAATCTCTTTATTGAAAGCTTGATGTCTGTTCTGGGTCTGTATAGAGATGCTAATGAGTAGTTAGTGTTAGGAGTGTGTTGTATTTTGTATTTCTATTAAAAATTGAACAAATGGCACTGGCACAATTTTCAAGTTATGGTTTTGACACAGTTATTACAAAGTCACCAGTTTTGGTTCTCAGGTGTCTCATTCTTAAAATGCACTGTTACCATTTAATTCTTATAGTGTACATACCATATTTTAATACTTGGATTTTAAAATGTCAGTGAAACTGACTGTATGTACAATTCAAATAAAGCATCATTTAACTTCAACTACTGTGATTAAAAGAAAGGTTTTAAAAATAGTGCATTTATTATTTCAGTATAGTGTTAGGAGTAGGGGTTTGAATGTTAGTCTCAAATGCATTGCTGTGTTCCATTTTCATATTATAAAAATCCAGAAAACAAAGCTGATTTGTATATTTCCAGACTCACAATAAAAAAAAGAAAAGCTGTAATTTCTCAGGACTGATGGTTTTACCAGGGACAGCAGTCTTCATAAAACATCTGGATTACAATAGTTAAACTGGTTCCAATTTTTTCTTAGATGTAAATGTAATATCTTCACATAGCACAACAAAATTTTCAGTTTTTCTTTCTTTGTATCAGTCCCTGTAGTCTCTGAATAAATCAGGAGCTGTTTACATTTTGTTCTCTGTTCAGCTTCATTTCCATCTAGTTTAACATGTGTGGTAAATGTAATGTTTTCATATTTCAAGAAAATTCTCTATTCTTCTGACACCATGCATGATTCAGCAAGACACCATCAGAGGCAATCATAGTTTTGGTGAACTGCCCCCCTATCTCAGTCAGACAGCTGAAATATATTCTTACAATAAAACAAGGAGCTGGGGTGCTTTTTTCTTCACTGCCACACCAAGTGTCCATTATATAATGGTTTTATAGAGCACATATCTTAAAAGTGTTTTAGGTAATATAACCTTTTGGGGGGCAGATTTTGAAGATTCAAACATTAGAAGCAACTTTCTGTGCATTTGATCTTAATCTAACTCCTCTTAAACCTCACTTTAACCTACTTCTGGAATCACCAAAGTCATTGAAACTATCAAGGTGAGCTGTTCTTCCCTCAACCCTGTTCAGTATAATCACACTGGTTAGTTCTTCTTATGCTGTGGCTACAAATTTTACCCAGCTTTCAATTATATGTCTGGTTATTAGGATTTAGTATAAATTTTTGCCTTTAGTAACAGATTCTTTTATTATTTTATTTTTTATTAATATATTATATATTCACATGCCATGTAACCATCTGAAGTGTATAATCAATGGTTCACAATATCATCATATAGCTGTGCATTTATTATCACAATCGACTTTTTTGTGAAAAATAACATATACAAAAAAGCAATAAATTTCAAAGCACATCACAACAGTTGGTTGTAGAACAGATTTCAGAGTTTGATATGGGTTACAATTCCACAATTGTATTTACTTCTAGCTGCTCTAAGATACTGGAGACTAAAAGAAATATCAATATACTGATTCAGTAATCATACTTATTTGTTAAACCTTACCTTCTCTTACTAACAGCTTTTTATATGAAAGAATCTCCTGTTCTTTCCATAGACAATATCTTCTTGATGCTTAGAGAGTCAAGCCCTAACACCACCATCAGGTATTTTCAAGAGAAGGACTTGAGTATGTGAAGACTTTGGGACAGAAGATGAATATTGATTTGGGAGGCTTTGTTTTTTTTTTCTCAATATCCAAAAGTGATAGCTGACTTTCTCCCAAATTTGAGAGCAGAAAAAATATTGCCAATTAATTTTTGGAAGAATTTGGAGGCCCTGTTATGTACAAAGCTCTGAGCTAGGTGCCAGGGATACAGCAACAGCTAAGAGGGACATGAGTCCTGCCTCCCCAGAATTTATCGTTTAATAGGAAAGATGGATAACAAAATATGAAATTATAACCCAGTATGATTATATCTATCATTTGTTGAGAACAGAGAAGGACTAGGTGCATTTTTCTAAGGGCTAATAATATCCTATAGAATTGAGAGACATTTAGGTGTTAGCTAAGTGATGTGGTAAGGTTTGGGTAGATGGTGACAATGGTTAGAGTTCTCCTGGCAGAGGGAACATCGGGTGTAAAGGGACTAAGGATTTTGTTTATTTGCTTCCAGCAAGTCTTTTCACATAAAATACTAGAATCCCCACTGAGCGTTAATATTGCATTTTGCCATTTTAAGGTACAGCATATTGGATTGGAAACATAGTGTCAGAAACTATACAGTTGTTGCATTAGCTTTGTCGACTGAACTGGTTCAAGAGTGTGGCATGACTTTCTATTGCCTCATTTTCCTCCTCTTCACCCTACCATCTCATAATGTTATAAGAAAATGCATTTACAGACTTCTTGGTGTCCCAGAATTAGAATGAACACATCAGTGGAGAATTGATTAGTTTTCTTTCTAGTTGAGGTGTACAGCATGCACAGGGTGATGAGGCTTTGGTATGCATGCTGGGCAGGAATGAGCAGGCAGTTCCTCCGTAGAGAGCTGGATTCTGTCTCTGCAGCTAGGAAAACTCTATGCCATTTAAAAAGGGGGCTTTACTTCATCAAACATATGCAGGTAAATGGTCTTGATTTTCAAAAATCTTAGAAAAAATTCTAAAGTGAGGAATCCTTTCTAGAAAAACTGTTTCCAAATTAAAAAAAAAAAACACTAAAATCTAAATGTAAGAAGATACCTGATGTGACACTCTTTTTGTTCCAGTATTAGTCAACAGAAATCAAGTGAGAACAAAAGAGGTGATATTTACCCTAATTTCTGAAAAGAATTGCAATTTAGACATCACTTATAATGAATAGTGTATTGTAAGAGTGATGATTTGTTACTTTCATGATTAGATTACTAAAGACTCTGAGTTCCGTTTTGCTTATTATTTCTCACTCTTTCTCTCAATCATTCTGAAGGAAACCAGAGGCCATGTTTCTAACTGCTTTATGGACAGGCCCACATGGCAAGGAAATTATCTCTCTGTCCAATAGCCAGTGAGGACCTGAGGTTTACCAACAGTCATGTAAGTGAGATTAGAAGTGATAATCCCATGTCCCCCAGTTGAGCCTTGAGAAATTGTTTGCAAAAAAACTACAGATATGTAAGTCAGGAAAGGGAATCTAGTGTGAGAGAAAAGTGACTGATGAGTGTGGAGTAATTTGCTGTATGGTGCATCATGGAAACACAGGCACAGGGACAGCAAATGACCCCTTCTTAATCACATAGCACAAAGGGTCCAAACAAGGAGGGGAAGAGATCCCATCGTGACTAGTCTCCCAGGGAGGCCAACTGCTTAAGTCGGGGTCAGTGGATGGAAGCTCCACACACCCTAATTCCATCAGAGAGGAAAGAAAAAACTGTGCTGCCTGAGAATAGGGTATTTATACAACCCTATCCCAGGAAAGGGGCTCTGTGAGTGAAAGCCCCTGCCCTGATAAGCAGCTGGGACTGCTTGTTCCAGGTTTCTGTGTTTAAGTCATGGTCAGTCCAGTCCATTAGACCTAACATCTGAGCTGGGCTACAGAATGGAAACATACTGAAGCATGTGCACACAATAGAAAAGGGGATAGAGGTAGGCAAGGTCTTGGGTAATGGTAGCTCGGTGTGTCTGCGACTTCCCTAGCAATGTGCTGAGTTTAATGTAAAGATGGAAGTGAATGCCTCTAAAGAGCTTATGGATATTTGAATCTGGAGTTTAATCGTGAGACCAATCCATATTAATGAAAAAGTCCAAGTCATGAGAATAGATTACATTTCTGAGATTAAAATAAATAAATAAATAAATAAATATATGTATATATAAATCAAAGTGATAAGAATAAATCTTTGGAAAATAAATAGCTTTAAGATTAGAGTAAGATAGAGGAACCAGTAGGAAAATTAAGAATGGAAATATCCTAAAGGTTAGATAGCTACAAATGTGTATTAAAATCAAGGAAGAGAAGATGACCAAATTTTGAAGTTACTATAAAAGAAGAAATCATCTCCTAAGAATAGATTTCTGTTTGTTTTCCTAGAAGACATAGTGGGATAGTTAAGTTCATGTGTCAATTTGTCTAGGTTATGGTGTCCAGTTGTTCGGCCAAGCAAGCCCTGGCCTGGTTGTTACTGTGACAGTAGTTCATAGGTGGATTTGCAGTTGGTTGCATCTACAGCTGATTACACCTACCATCAACAAAGGGGATTGCCCTCAATGAGGAATAAATGTGGGTGTCTCCTCATGCAATCATTTGGAGGTGTTAAACCCAGAACTGAGAATTTCAGAAGTCAGAGGAATTTCTATCTGTAATTCAGCCAGTCTGTGTCTCCTGAGGGATTCAGTGTCACCTTCACTGGTGTTTCCAACCTGAAAAATTTGGACTTGCCAGTCTCCAGGGACATATGAGCCAAATCCTACCGTGTTCTATTTTAATCACAACCTGAATTTCCAGTTCTCAGTTGGCCAAAGCTAAGCCCTACATCTACCCAGGGCATGCCATCTTCTCAGGGTGACATTTCTGCTGACTCTTCATATCTCTTTATCAGCTCCTATATTCAGTTTACTACATGTAACTTGATGCTTCAGACACATAATATATATAAATTTGGGAGGTGTGCCATTTCTATTATTTGCTATAAGTGTCTGTTTGAAATATTTCTCAATTTATAAGATAAATAAAATAAAGCATTTAATAGTTTATAAAATAAATTATAAAATAATGTAAACTGTAAAAGTTATTTTTAAAAATAGAAATTGTTCATAATCTTACTGTCTATTGGTTATCACTGTCAAATTTTGATCCATATCTTCTGTCTTTTTCTATGTTATTTTACTTGAGTATTTTAATTATATTGGGACTATATTTAATGGGCTATTATAACCTCCCTGGTTTTATTACCTAAAATTCATCCTGAACATTTTCCAATAGTTTTAAGTGTTTTCACAGGCATGGTTTTTAATGTCTATATAATAGAGTTTTTATGGATACACTCCAGTTTTTGAAATTGATCTGCCATTCTTCCAAAGGTGGGCAGCAGTATTGTCAGTTATTTTTCTTGAAAAACAACTTTCTCATCTTATGTATTTTGTATCAAAGAAAAATTCAAACCTTTGGAGTTAAGGACTAATAATCTAACATGGCGGGGTAAAATGAAAGACAGCTATTTTCTTTTTTTTATCCCAACAAAACTTCATCTCCCTCTATAAGACAAGCAAAGTAAATATATTAAATAAATTAGTGAATATTGTAGAATCTGGGCAGACAAGAGGACATAATTTCCCACAGTAAATGTAGATTTTTCTCTGATAAGTGGTTAATTCTGTTAATGCAATATATATTCTTATCACTCTGAAACAAACAATTTGAATTTTTAGAAGAGGAAAGAACTGTTCTTTTTGCTATGAAGTGTCTGTTTTAGGAGTCAATATGAATTCCATTTCATTGTGACATAAATTTAAAATATATTAATGGCAGGCCTTCCTCTCCTATTTAGAATTATTCAGCTCTTTCATTTTGGACAAATACCACGTTTCATAATTTCAGCCAATCAATGTAACTCATTAAAGGGACAAAATCTGTCATCCCCCACATATTTTATGCAATGACTCAAAGTGTTTATTTCTATCTATTTCGTTTTAGTCACATATTTAGACCAATGGAAAGAAATGTTTGAAGCTTTAATTTTGTATGATCTGTATTATCAAAGGAGGTGTTAATAATGCATTTGATGAGCACTAACATGAAAGCCAGCACTCAGGCCACAATTAATGCTTGCCTTGTCTCAGATGTGGAAGAGAGGTGAACAACAGAGAAACTAATTGCAACTCTGTTAGATGTGTCATGGACAGAAAGCTCTTTTTTTAAAACAGTAAAAGCATCTGTTTACTGTGAGAGGAAAATACATAGAAGCGTTGTCATTAGGCTTTGTCACTACTGGGAAGAGGTAAGCTGTGTTTTCATAAAAAAAAAAAAAAAAGAAAAAACCCAACTGGATGTTATTTTTGAAAAGTGTTAGTTATAATCTGACCAAATACCCTCTCTAAGCCACCGTCTGAACTGGCAAAACAACATTCACTTTACACAGGTCACAGAAGATCAACCATCCTAAAAATTAATCACATTGGCTCAATATGCTTAATCCCAAGGGGTCCTTCTAGGACTTCCATGACTTTGCTTTCAATTTAACCTGCAGTCAGCATAGATAAGGATCACAGGCTTAATATTTTCCCTGAAGAGCCCATCAGTTACATTCTTTTTGGTCACTGGAAGTTCACAATAAAAGAATGGAAAACTTCCACTTGTGATCAGAAGTTAGTATTCCCATGAGATTCAGTTACACTTTCAGAGAAGAAGTTTTGAAATAAAGATTAAATTATGATAAAGACAGGCAGTGCAAAAAGGACTGCTGTTTGACCTTACTAAGTAAAACTCTGATCCCATGCTATCTTTGACCAAGGCCCTTGAAATAATCTCTTAAGGAGATTAGAAATACAATTTTCAGCCAACCCTGGGTGATTATCTGGCTCAAGATGTAGAAAGAATACTTTCTATATTCTACTGTGTCTGGATGGAGTCTTTCTGTCATAGGTCTGACCATGATCTGACACCTGGCTATTCAGTGTAGGCTATGAACAGCACATCGGAAGCTTGTTAGAAATGCAGAATCTCAGGCTCTTTCCAGACTTACTGAATCAGAATATGCATTTTTAAAAGATCACCAGGATATTTGCGTGCATGATGAAATTTTAGAAGCACTGTTCTTTGATTAACATCAAAGTTAGCCAACAGCAACTCTGAATCATACAATTCAGGATTTTCTGTACCTTTTCTCCTGTTGTAGCCTTTTTACTCTTCACTGAATAAATAGAAAATGTTTGAGGAGGAAACAGTTTACCATTCCCTTGACAAATTTGTGATTTCCAATTAAACATGCGAATACATTACCTTTCGTGATAGCATGTATAATACAGCTTGAGTAGAAAACCTGGAGGAGAAAAGGAACATTCTGTATTTGTGTATGCGTGTATAGGGGGGTTGTCTATTCTATCCTTTGTATTTTACGTGAATTCATGTCCTAATTTGGATGAAGTGTTCACTGATGACGATGATGCAATAGTAGGAAACTTCACAACGAAATCTCCAAATACAAGTTTGGAATTTTAACTGATGCAGTAAAATGTATTGTTAGATTTCATAAATATATCTTTGGAATCACTTAGCTCCTGTTTCCTAATGAATAAGAAATAATTAAGAGAAAGGTTCATTTGTAGAACCTGTTCTAAGGGAAAAAGCCACTTCAAGTGTTGTACTTGGACAAATTCTTTTATATATGTTTTTAAAACTGATATAATAATTTTCAAATTGGACTCTAAAAAAAGTTACCTTACCATATTTGGTGTCTTTGTGTGGTATAGTTAATCAAAAACTATTTACATGTTGCTACCTTCTACTTAAAAACAGTTAAATGGACTTTTCCACATGCTTATCTATAAAGGTAACAATCACCAACTTCAAATAACTTCTGTCACCAACTATTTAGACACAAAAGCTTCCATCAGCAACTGCAAAGACTGGGTAACTAAATTCAGTTCATTTCTAACTCTAACTACTCAAAGTTAAGCCAGACCCCACAGGACAGCTCTGTAGAGGATTGCTCTTCAGGAATCAGTCTCAAGTTTTGGGTCCCAGGCTTCACTTTTAACCAACTGGCTACAAATTTGGAAGCTACTGCCACCCACTGAGGTCGAGTAATTCACTAGAACAACTCACAGAACTTACTGAAAACACTATACTTATGAATATGTTGTTACTATAGTAAAAGGGTGAAATAAGAAGAAAAAAGAAGTGATGCATAGGACAAGGTTGGGAGAGTCTCAAACGCAAATTTTCCTGTCCTTTTCATGTGGAGTCAGAATGGATCACCTTCCCACCATGGAGATATACGTTTTCACCCACAGAAGCTCATTGGAGCTTCAAGTATGCTGAGTTAAATGGGGTCTCACTGGGGTTTAATCACCTAGGCATGATTGATAGAATCAATGTTTGTATAGTTGAACTCAATCTGCAGGGCCCTCCCCTCCCAGAGGTTGGGGAGGGGGCTAATATCACAGCCTCTCAAAGACCTAGCCATGTGATCACCTGGTTGATCTCTCTGCTATGGCCATTTTCCCAGCCTAAGCCTGCAGGTGTGGCTGGCCCTTCCCAGTAACTATCAGGCCCGGTCCTGAGCACGTGATGAAGAACAAAAGGCCCTGCTATCACAGGCAATTCCAAAGATTTAGAGGCAGCTTCCCCAGGACCTGGGGACAAAGATCTTTGTAGCACAGAGATATCAGGATCTTAATACTACATTCTCTATAGTGTAGTGTGTAAGCATATTTTTTCTGTTATTTTAGAGGGTATGTTATGTATGTTTCTGTATATACATATATGTGCATCTGAGAAATGCTAGTAAACTATTTTCACATCATATAGACATCAACTCTATAATTTGTTTACTAGTTCTAGCAAATTTAAAGATGTTTATGTTGCATCACAGAATTCAAAGTGCCAATTCACAAAAATAAGGCCCCCTCACCTACTGGGTGGCTTATAAGAAGTCCTTATGGATTAAGAACACCTTAAAACTAGTCAATACAGATACAAGTAAATGAATGCATTTTGGGATATTTTATGTTAAAATTCAGTGTTTATTTTGTTAATTTGAGTGGTTCCTCACTAAATTTAAAATAGCTTTGCTTATTTTTTACCTGGAAAGGATGGAAAGGACAGCTAAATTGCCTGAGCTTCTTGGATCCTCTCTTGGTATCTCTTCAGGTATGTCCACCATTCTTCCCAGACAGAAAGGCTCCTAGAGTTGCTGGAAATTCTATCCATTCCTCCATGCACATCCCCTGAAAACAGCTGCATATGCCAGTAGAATTAAGAGTAATGTAAAGGAATCAGAAAGCTACTTGGGGAGTTTTAGCAGTCACTCGGTCAAGCCTCAGTAATTGGAATATCCTTCAGAATGCAGCTACTCTTGTCGTGTAGAATTCTATTACTTCCTATTCTAATGCCCTTCCATGATGATCATGAAAATGATTGTGATCTATTATATTATTGTTCCAAATTATTTGCTGTCTGTGGTAGTTAGGTTCAGGTGTCAACTTGGCTAGGTGAAGGTGCCTAGTTCTATTGCTGTGGACCTGAGCCAATGGTACGTGAACCTCATCTTTTGCTGATTACATCTGCAGTCGGCTGGGAGGTGTGCCTGCTGCAATGAATGATGTTTGATTTAGTTGGCTGGTGCTTAAATGAGAGAGCTCAATGTAGCATAGCCCAAGCAGCTCAGCCCAGGCCTTTGGAGATGCAGAAAGGAATCACCCTGGGGAAAGTTGTTGGAACTCAGAGGCCTGGAGAGAAGGCCAGTAGAGATCGCCCTGTGCCTTCCAACATAAGAAAGAACCTCAGTTGAATGTTAGCTGCCTTTCTTCTGAAGAACTATACGTTAACTAAATAAATCCCCTTTTATTGAAAGCCAATCCATCTCTGGTGTGTTGCATTCCAGGAGCTAGCAAACTAGAACATTGTCCCTCCCTCCATGTGAAAGAATTACATTTCCTTGCCCTATTTATGAGGCTTGTTTGTATTACTTGCTTTGGCCCATGAAATGTAAGCAAAGAGTGGCAAATACTCCAAACAGCTCTCTTTTTGCTTGGCAAAATGAGTGGCGTGGATCATATAAGTATTGTTTCTTCAGCCTGAGTCCTAAAATGAAGAAGGAACGGAACAAAACTAGCTGACCAATGCTGTAAATAATTTGAATCACTTTTCTTAGCCATTGAAAATTTGGGATTGTTTGTTACTGCTGCATGACCTTCCTTAGGCTATCTGCTATAGTAATTGGCTATTCTCTATTACTATCAACTAATAAATCCCTCTAGTATTTGCCCTCTCCTTCTCTCTCCCTCTCTGTTTCTGTAGTATGACTTTTTCGTATTCATTGTTTCTCCTCATTTATGATATCAGGTGCTTCAGGTCTTCCTCTATTGTGACATCAGTTAATTTTTGTCTCCTATGACTTTCCCTTTCTGCTTCTAACATCTACTTTCAACTAAGTTTTTCATTAAAACCCCAAAGACTTTTAGTCATTTTGTAATTCTTGTTGAGCAGCGTGTTCATTCTAGGCCAGTTAATTGACGACCAATCAACTTTTGTATTGAAATATACAAGGTCTATGGTGTGTCAAGTCATTAAAATATGTGGAGAATATTTTTGGTAACAATCTCCATGATTGTAATTATGGAAATTCCCTTAAGTTTTTTTCTTAGGTGTAATGAATAAGTTTTAGAATATCTGTTTTCAAGGGTTTCTCAAAATGTTAGCATCTATAAATGAAATATTACACTATTGCCATAGATATTATTCAGTAAATTGAGATTAATCAAAAGCTATAACACAATTGAAAAGAATTTTTAGTATTTCTACAGTGCTTTCTCTTTATTAACCAAACACATATTTTAATGCAAATCATACTTAGCTCTTATTTTAGGGTATTTTATTTGGTTTGTTCTGTTATTAGTCACTCTAATATTGGTCATAAAAGATGAACAATATGATTCTATTCAATTTTCTCTGTTATCATTTTGTTACAATTTTATAGTAGAGGAAGAAGAGTTCTATACAATCTCTGGACACTGCACACTTTGCTGTGTTTATGAGTCCATCTAATTCTTACAATCACCTTTCAGATTGACAATTCTTAACACATCAGTAGATATGGATGCCAATTTCATAAAATATTCTTGAGAATAATGCATCCTGAGTTCTTTTTATACCTTAGAGTATTCGTCCTGCAAAGGGAAAATAGCTTCAAGATTCTTTCATTTATGTCCAATCAATTTTCATAAATTCATAGTCCTATAGCAGCTTATATCATTTGGTCACAGCATTACAGAATGTAAAAGCTCAAGCCATGTCAAAAACTACTGAATGCAATCTAGTCAAAATCAAAGCTCAGGCTTATGGCTTAGCACCAACCCTCAGTAAAATGGTCAAGTTTGTAATGGCAACACAAGGGGAGAGGAAGCATTAAAAATAGTACTGTGTTGGGATCACATGATTCTAGGAGAAATACTGATTCTACGACATTTCCATTGGTAGACTATCTTGAAAACATATAAAGAGGAAGAACTGTACAAGCATTTATCTAATGCCATTGGGTAATATAATAATAGATGAGAAGTGTCTCTTTATAATAGTATTTCAACTAAAAATAAGATACATGAGAGAACTAAACTACTAATTTGCAATCTCAGAAGAAATTTTGGGTTTAGACTTTGACCATCAACAGTTGTCGACATCATGAAAAGAGAGACTTGTACATTGTGTGCCTCTCTAAGAAAGAAATTAGAACCATTATGGTCTTGTCTGAGCACGAGTTTCATTAAGCCTCTGAATCTACCTGACAGTTTGTAGGAAATAGGCAGAAGAATGCATAGATCTTTACCATAAGTATGAAATCAGCAAAATCTAGACTGTATGAAATACTATACGTAAAATGGTTCAGGTTCTTCACCAATAAATGATAAGAGCAAAGTGAGGCAGAGAGAACGTTTAGATTAAAGAAACTTAAAAATGAACCATTTTTTTTTAAAAAAGAGTCACATTGTAATGTACAGTAATGCACCTTTTGTTGACAAAACTATAGAAAAAAAGCAACACATGGAAATGATTACAATAAAAGTTGAGAGAATAGTTACCTTGTAAGGAGAGAGGTAATTGTGATTGGAACTGGGAGTGTGTTATGGGCTTCTGAGGTAGCTGGCAAAGTTCTTTCTCTTTGATCTTTGTTTTGGTGACAGGGATGTTCATCATCATTATTAAATATGCTCAATCCATGTAGTAGTATAATATAGTTAAAAGTAGTTTTCAAATTTTAGAAACATCCTTCCTCTCCCCCATAATGGATTTTCACTTATAACACACTACTATATATCCCCCCAGCTCTTTTTCTAACCATTTACATATACAGATAAATGATAGGTAAACAGAAAGACATATGGATATATAGTGGATATATATGTATACATCTACATATGTAATAATTCCTTTAAATATACACACAATGTTTTAATGTATTTTTATAGAAATGCAGTCATCTCACCTATTACCCTTTGGCTTCCTTTTCTCACTAAAACGTATGGCTAAGATATATTTTCTATCAGACAGCTATCTTTGCCTCATCCTATTGGATGACTATATAATATTTCTTAGAATGGCTATAAATAATTTATGTATTCTAATTGCTTAATTTGGATTGTATATTTAAAACATTTATTAATATATGAAAGGTATAAAAATTGTTGATTCAAAGAAGACTTTTGTATCCATTACCCAGTTTAAAAAATAGGTCAATATCATTATCTCTGAAGTTCTTTTTATGTCAGACATGATCCCATATCCTTTCAGGGTTATTTTATGGATCAACTTGGTTATTCTCTAAGGTTCTTTTTCTGACCTTGTATCTTCAAACTTCTTTTACATTTCTTTAAATATGCTATGAATAGTTATTTAAAAATATGTGTCTGATAATTCTAATATCTGTAACCTTGAGACTGATTATGGTGTCTAATATTTCTAATTGCCTATTGTATCTTGCTTTCTTATTTATTTTGTGATTTTTTTATGTCAACTCACACTTTTTGGATGTTAATTTATGGGAATTCAGTTTGAGGCTTGGGTTAAAGGTGATTTTTTTTTTTATTCTAGAGAAAGTTTGCATATGCTTTTGTTAGAGGCCCAGCCAAACTACTAATCTGGAACCACTTTCAACTGAATTCTTAACTTTAAGTTTTTAAGATTAAATAGATGGGGTGAATTTTCTCATTTCTGGCTCTTCAATGTCTACAAAAAGTACATGAAACAAAGTAAATGTCAATATAAACAGCCAAAAGAACTATATTTAATAATATTGTAGGCACTTTAAAATGTCAATTACAGAGAAGTGGCTACGTATTTTGTTCTATAATAGTGATAACTTTCTTTTGATTTATATGCTATCTTACTTTATCCTCAAATGGCTATAGAATTTCAATATTCTATATATGAGGAACCTGAAGTTCATAAAATTTAGCTCACTTTTCCTTGTAGCATTCTCAATTGTTGCATGGTTTTTTTTCTGCTGCATCCTACTACCATATAGCCTGGAGCGGGTGTAATTGTCCTATGACATTTTCAGCCCATTGCTCCTTTCCACTTACTTCAAAACCCAGATCCTTTGGCATGTTTGCTTTCAGATTAGATCCTCTTTTAGCTCTCCTTTTTACTGTCATATACTAGTCTCCAAGGTACTTCTTTTACTTTTTAAAATATTTTAGTACCTAGCTCATTCTCTTTCTAACTCTATCCCACTCCTTGTTTTGCGTGACTTCAACCTCCATTTTATTGATCTAATACTAGACTCTTAGAATTCCATCTCATATATAAGCACCCTACTGTGACCATTACATGTTCTTTTTTGAAAATTCACTTTGGCTTCTTCCCTCCAACAATTCTTTTGCCCCCATTGAAATATTCAGCTGTTTAATCCAACTTATTCTTTACTGTCATCTGCCTTTTTTTTTATTAGAGAAGTTGTGGGTTTACAGAACAATCAAGAATAAAACAAGAATTTGCACACTGACATTCATAGTGTCATTCACAATTGCCAAAAGATGAAAGCAACCAATGAAACCAACGTCTCTCAACTGAAGAATGGATAAGCAAAATATGGTATATGTGTATGGTGGGATATTATTCAGCTCTAAAAAAGGAATGAAGTCCTGATACATGGAAAACATGGATGAACCTTGAAGATACATTGAGTGATATAAGCCAGACACAAAAGGACAAATATTGTATGATCTCACTTTTTTGAACCAGTTAGAATAAGCAAATGCATAGAGTCAGAATCTAGATATAGGTTACAGTGGATGGGTGGTGATAGAGAATGGGAAATTAAGGCTTAATATATCTACCTTATTTTAGCCTCAATTTTCTCTTTACTCATGTGGGACTTGATGATTATTCACTTTAATATATTCCTCTCTTGCAGAGGCCCTCAACTCCTTCACCTTCAAAGTTTGCATGGCAAAATGCCAAACCTGATTAAGTTCATAATTTTGCTTACTCTGTGCATATACCTGGATATCTAAACATGTCTGGAGGAAAACACAGAACCATGTCATTTGCACTTTAAACTTACAGTCACTAATCTTCATTTGATGTTCAGGAATGCTAAGCATTCCTACTACATTTCCCTAATGAACTTGCTTACCTACTCATGAAGGTGACTCACATTTCCTCTCTCTTGAATATCTCAAACACTCTCATCCTGATCACTAGAGTCAATAAAATATTTTTGTGCTTCATTGGTTATATACAAATCACCAGGAGAGAATACTCTTCTTTTTATCATAAAAACTTTTAGCCCCCATTTACATGAGCCCATGGGCCAAGAACCAATTAGGATGTTTTAACTAGCAAGTAGTAAAACACTACAAAATTGCCTTTAAAAATAGGGTTTTAATATCACATCACAAGATAATCAGAGATGTGTGGTTTCAGAATTGATTAGTGGCATGGCTAAAAAAATATGAAGGCTTTTGGTAGTGTGATGGTTAGGTCCTGGTGTCAGCTTGGCCAAGTGATGATACCCAGTTGTCTGGTCAGGCAAACAGTGGCCTGTTACTGCAAGGATAATTAATTAGTGGCTGGTTGATAAACCAGAAGGCTGGTATATTAAATCATCAGCCAGTTGATTGCATCTGTGGCTGATCACATCTGCAATCAACTAAGGTGCATCTCCCACCGATGGGATAATCCAATCAGTTGAAGTTGTTTTTTTTTTTAAGGGAAAAGAGAGACATTTCACTTCTTAAGTTAGCAGGTGTCTCCTGTGGAGTTCATCCAGACCCTTCATTGGAGCTGTCAGCTTCACAGCCTGCCCTGTGTATTTTGGTCTTCTATTCTCATGGCTGTGTGAGACACCTTTATAAATCTCATATTTACAGATCTCTCCTGTTGGTTCCATTTCTCAAGAGAGCCCTGACTGATACAGGTGGCTTCTGTATACTCTTGGTCACACTGTGTAGCTTCCACAACTCCAACATCATGTTGTCATACATCCAAATGTAGATAGCAGGAGTTTCTCCTTGTTTCTTTCTTTTAAGCAAGGAGGGGAAAAAATCTCAAACTTTCCAGCAAACTTTTCTCTATATCATTTTGAGAAGAATTGGGTCACATGGCCACCTCTACACCAATCATTGTTAGAAAAGAAATAACATGATTTGTTAGACTCAGTCCATTGAAGTGGGTCTACCAATTAGGCATATCACTAGTTAATATCTGAACATAATTTGGATCATGTTACCAAGAAAGAAGGAGCAAATTTAAGTTTGGGAGATAACAATATGTGTTATTCCTTTATATGTGAATTTCAACACTGTTAAAATGGAAGGCTTGTCTCTGTTCTTCTTAAAGATCACTTATGTATGAGATCCCATCTCCTCTTACGCACTCAAGTACTTTGTCTCAATAACCTGTTTCTTTTGCATAAACAATTTCTATTGTTCTAGTCAATTATTATTATCAACATTCATACATGCTATATTTTTTAGCTAACAAATTCCCCTTTTAAACTGAATACTACCCCCCTCCTGAGTTATACCAGAGAAAGAAAGAGTTTTGAAAGTCTTATACATAATTGCTACTTCCACTTCCTCTTTATACCCTTTGGGAAGATTAAATTATGATGATCTAAGTGAGTTTTAAAATCATTTTAAGAAGTTTTATCTAATGACAATGACTGATTGTCATTTACTACCATCACAAGTGCTCTGAATATGTTCCCCTAAGTTTTATTAACTTACTTTTCTTGCTTATATCTTTGCTATTTTACAATTTCATCTATTCTTTCAATTAATGCTAAGTAGAAGAAAGAGGGCAAGAGAGAATAAATTGAAGAATAAGAAGGGGAAAATGAGGATCCAGAAAAGATCAGTAAAGGCCTGGAGAAATAAATGAATGGATTGGGTCAAGGGAAGACATTTACTGAGAGCTGTCATGGCCATAGGAATTAACATGTGGTGACCTATTTTAAGTCAAGGCAGAATGCCATTTGTATCTTTGTGGACTCCAGTTTGTCTAATAACATGTTGCTTATAAGTTAAGTTATACATATTGTATGCCAGGCTAATTTTTTTAAATTGCATTTTCAGAAAGACTAGCCAGACATTGTACATGATTTTCCTAACTACCTGTTGAGGTTGGCTAAAAAAAGAATGAGTCCTTGTTTTACTACATGTGTAATTTGTGGCAAATTATGTTATTTCTCTGAGTCTCAATTTCATTTTCAGTAAAATGGGGATAATGAGGTCATAGAAGAGTTGAATTACTGCAGTACTAGCACATAGCAAATATATATTTGTTAGCTATTATTATTATTATCATCATCATTTTAAAGATAGGGAAGCTGAGGTTCAAATAGATTAGGGTTACCTAACTGGTGAATGATGAATTCTTGATTAATTGTGCCTTTTCATTTCAGGCCAATGATCTTTCTACTTTCCAACATTGTTAGATTCACTAGGATTCACTTTTTAAAATATTTAAAATAATGCAATTCCACAAAAACTTTGATTTTCCTTAGGAAACTGATATTTGTCTTCCATCCTGACAATGAGAATTAGAAAAAGAAAACTGATTAGCTTTACCTCTGTTCACTGGCCACTGGGAAGCTGCAACCCATTTAAAGTATAATCATAAAAATTGTCTGTCTTTATTGACTTTATCTTTATTGCCTCTATCTATGTTTTATTTGTATTCTGCTTTTCCCTCTTAACTACTTCTTACATATATTTTCTTATCTGTCCTTCTGAATTTCTTAGAAGAATTATTCACCAATGTTGAATAAATAAATTCCTGGTACTACCATTGTTGGGACTTGCAACACAAAGTTGCCCAGGTGAGAATTAGATGAGTTCCAAGCCAAAGACTGTAATCTGTCATTTCCATGCTTAGGGATCGTTATTTAGGGTTCATAGTTGAAACCACTACTTGTTTTCTCTTTCTGTGATGTCTTAATTCATGCATAATGCCTCTTCCAGTTGTCAGTTATGCATGCCTCTTTTTGTTTCTAAGCTCAGCTGCTCTTGGGGACAATAGTCTTTTTTTAAATGTTTATACCAGGACTCTCCAAAATTAGTATATTTTCCACAGAGCCTATACATGTTTTTTTTCAATTTCTATCTCTTAAGATTTAGATATAATATGCATATAATAAAGTGTGTGAATTACGTTAATTTTAATCTTGTAGTTTAATTGTGGTAGATTGAATTTTGTATTCCAATTTAAACATGGTCTTAATCCACATTCCTGTGGATATGAACCCATTTAAGCAGGTATCTTGAACACACTATTTTTAAATACAATTAAATAAGGTGTGACCCAACTGAATGAGATTGGGTCCTAATCTGGATTACTGAAGGCCTTATAAAGAGAAGGAAATGGGAATCTAGAGTCAGAGAAAGCTACAGGAAGGAGCCAGAAACTGGAAATCAAGGGAACTGGGAAAGAAAGGAGAGGATGTCACCAAGTGACACCAGGCAGGGATACAAACCAAGGAACCCAAGGATTGCCAGCCAGCCAGAATGCTGCTGACCCCAGGAGGAAGGAAGCCTCCTTGTCTCTGAAATCATGAGCCAATATATGCCTGTTGTTTAGGCCAAAACCAGTTTGTGGTATTTTTCAAGGCAGCCTAGCAAACTAAGTCAATAATTATGTGAATATGTTTACAGCCTTTAACTACCACCTAGATCAAGATATAGAAAATTTTCATTACTCCAAAAGGTTCCTATGTACCTCATCTTGTCTGTACTCTCTGTGACACCGTAGAGCTATGTACCCCAGAAACACATGCTTTTAAACTTAATCCATTCTTGTGGTCATGAACCCATTGTAAATAGGACCTTTTAATGAGGTCACTTCAGTTACAGTGTGGCATAAGTGACTCAGAATGGGTCTAAATCCTAATACTAAAGGCCTTACAGGGAAGGCCACAGAGAGAGAGAAAAGTAGAGGGAGTAGCCAATAGTCATCACAGAAACAGAAAAGAAAAGAGAAGCCAGGAAAGGCTGCCATGTGACAGAAAAGCAATGGACGAAGATCTCCAGTAGACAGTCCCAGAATGAAACAGTCTTCTGGAGAAAGCATCAACTTCAAAACACCTTGATTTTGGACTTCTAGCCTCAAAAGCATAAGCCAATAAAGTCCCATTATTTATACCAACCTAATGCATGGTATTTGCTTCAGCAGCTAAGAAAATGAAAACACTCTTCCAACTCCATCCAAAGAGATTAACACTATTCCAACTTCTATAATCATTGATTACTTCTTAATCAATCATCTTTGCTTATGTAAACATTCTATAAAGGTAAATACATAATAGGAACTTCTTTTTTTTTTGCATCTAGCTCATTCACATCCAACACATCTGTGAGATTCATCCATGTTTTTGCTTATACCAGTAGATTTTATTGATGTATAGTGTTTCATTGTACCATTATACCTCAATATATGCATTCATCTGTATTTTGATGGTCGTTTGTGTTGTATTCAGTTTTGCATTGTTATGAGTAAAGCCTCTTTGAACATTCTATATTTTATGTACATCCAAGTATTTATATGTGATGTAGGAATAGACAAAATGATAGAAACATAATTTATTTTAGTTTATTTCATGCCTGTGTTTTTGTTGTTAATCTTCTCAATACTTTGTGTATAAAGATGAAGGAATAGAGGTTCTTGAGAGGGAAGGAGAAAAGAAACTGAAATATCTCAAATACTAGAGTTAGAAGGATAGAATAGAAGAGAATAGGATTTACCATTAATAACATTTCTTTATACCATTTCCTGTTTATCTAATACCAATATAAGTTTTAGTTTTCTTTACAGCTCCTTCTTTTCCTATTTACTTTGCACCTACAAAACAACACAGCGAAGGTAAAGCTTATTCAACTGTGGCCATTTCCTACAGACTATTTCTCTTCATAGTCCAAACTTCAATCCTTTCTCTTTAATATTGGCCCTTTTTCCTTAGCTTATCTGAGATAATGACAAAGGATACCCAGAGTGGCCTGACACCATCTAGAGCACATTGTCAGTCTTTCACCCTTATATTTACATACATACACGCACATACATGTATATACACATACATACATGTGTATGCATGCTGCTTTCTGTATGCACACAAAATATTCACCTTCTTATCATACGTTAATGTTGATATATTTTAGGAATATTGACTTTAAAAATCCTTTAGGTTTTCTTCATCCTTTATAAAATTAACTGAACCCTTTTACATGTGGTTTATCTTATTCACTGATATTGCTGATAGATTGAAATGTATAAAAATTTCAGAATAGTTTTCCCCCTTCATCTTACTTTTTCCTTGCTATCTGTATGCTTCATTTCTTATCAGCTTTTTACAGGAATCTAATTTCTTGTCTTGTTCATAATCTCATTATCATTCCTCACTTTGGTTAGAGTCTATACGTTAGTTTCGAATTCTTATCTATTTTCTTTTTAGTAAGTGTACACATCTCTACTACAAATGAGTGGAATGATATTACTGAAGTGGAGGTAGGATTTGTGCGGAGCAGTGGACTAGCATAACACATTGCTTTTAGGATTCCTAGGGGCTTTAGAGTTTGTGTACTGATAAAGTAAACTTATGCTATGATATACTTGCACTAACATATGAAATATAATTTAAATGTTTATACTCTTTCAAGGAAACTACAGATGGGTAAGTGTCCCCAATGTTTCTGTTTCTCTGTGCCCAAGAAGCTTTTAGTAAATTCTATAATCAGAAAGTAGCAGATTACCATGACCATTTTCCTATTAGGTTATGGACATTTCATCTCGTTTTTTTTTTTTCTGAAAACAGAAGAACTGAAACAATGTTCTAATTGCATTTGAAAGTATCTCAGAGGTCATCTGGTCCAACAGTATTATCCTATGCTCATTTGCTCTCTAAAACGTTCCCAAAAGTGATTATACATTCTCTTTTTGAACACTGGTGGCTAGAAATCTCAATCTGAAATGACATACTTTCTAATCATTAGCATCTAGTGTTTCAGATATTGGTTCTTGTAGAACAAACCATCCCACTACTTAAGGGCATATAACAAATACAATTTATTATTTCTCACAATTCTGTAGGTTAAGAGTTTGTGCAAGGATCAGCAGGGCTTTCTCTCAATCTACATACTGCCAATGGGTCACTCAATGCATTTTGCTGGCAGCTGGGCTAAGACAAGATCCAAGAAGGCTTCCTATCTGGCACCTTGGTGCTTCCTCACATGATCTCTCTTTCCTCAAGACTTGTCAGCATCCAAGATTTATATGGCGCTCTTTCCAGCAGGCTAACCTGTTACACTTTGTATCATATTAGCTAGCTTCCAAGAGGGAAGAGAAAAGCTACCAGCCATCTTAAAGTCCAGACAAAACCAGGGATAGAAACACTACTTCCACATTCTATTAATCAAAACAAGTCACAAGGCAGCCCCAGATTCAAGGGGTGGGGAGAGAAATAGACCCCACATCTTATTATAGGAACTACAAATCCTCATTGTCAAAGTTATAAGATAGGAGATATTACACACATGTTTTGAAACACTCTACTACATGTAGAAACTAACAGTTACCCAAGACAACCTCTTCTTCCTCAGCCTCTGCCATGTTCTTGATGGTTTTCATTATAATTCTCTTTTTATCAGTTTAAAAGTCTTCTGTCTCAGGCATTACTAACTTGATCAGGCATTCTTTTTAGTAGGCATTAAGTAGGTAGAAAACCCCACATCCTAGAGGGCAGATGTGGCCCTTTGAAGCAGTATGTAACCACAAGAACATATTCTTAAATTTAATCCATTTCTATGGATGTAAATTCTTAAATCTTTTGATGAGTCTACTTCAGTTAAAATATGAGCCACCTCATCCAGGATGGGTCTTAACCAGCTCTTACTAGAGTCCTTCATAAATAGAATCAGCAGAATTAGAGAGAGAGAGAGAGAAGCAAGAAGCTACAATCATTGAAACCCATAAGAGAAGGGAGAGACCAGCAGATGCCACCATGTGCCTGCCATGTGGCAGAGGATCCAAGGATCACTGGCAGCTGGTCTTCAGGAAGAAAACATTATCTTGATAATGCCTTAATTTAGACATTTTCACGGCCTCCAAACTGAAAACTTATAAACTTATAAATTCCCATTATTAAAGCCAGTGTATTTCATGGTATTTACCTTAAGCAGCCTAGGAAACGAAAACACTGGGTGAGGAGGAACATTGGACAAGTGGTCTTCATAACACATTGAAATACCCCTTATTGGTAGAAAGATTCTTCACAGAGTGAACCATAATCGAACTCCTTGTAAATATTATTGTATTATTAGGTTGAGAGAGAAAAAGGGAGAGAGAGAGAAAGAGTATGCGTGAGAGGAAGAAGAATTGGCTTGACATGGGGGCTGACAAGCCCAAATTTCACAGGGTCAGTTGCACACTGGAAACTCTAATACATGTGATTCTGAAGTCTTGGAAGTCCATATTATCCAAGGGTAGCTGGCTAACTGAAGAGAAGGCAAAAGGTATTTTTTCTTTCTGATTTCTGATATCCTCAATTCTGGCTTTTAAGAACTCCATCTGATTGGATGAGAAGATTCCCAATATTGTTGAGGGCAATCTCCTTTGTTGACTGTAGATATAGTCAGCAGCAGATGCAAGGAACTGACTATAGATGCTAATCCATCTATGAAATACTCCCACAGTAACAATCAAGCCAGGGATTGTTTGACCAAACAACTGGAGACAATAATTTGACCAAGGTGGCTGGAATTAATCCTCATAATAATTAATTGTTCCTACTTCTACCTATAAGAGCTACCTAAGAAGTACTAAAGATAGTTATCAGGCTCAAATCCATACTTCTGCCTGGTCTTAGCTAAACACATCTCTCTTCTGTCATTGATGAAGTCAGGGTTCCCAAACCCTTCATTAACCTGACCATTCCCTTACTATGGGCTCCATCTAGCTGATATAACCTTAATGTGAGCATACTTCACTTGGAGAATTCAGACAGTGCAAAATAGATGGTGCTGCCAGTGCCCAAGTTCTGGGCATTATAGATCTATTGACACAATCGTCTTATGTTGAGCTTGGGATAAAAAAAAATCCTTATGTATTCCCCACACTTTCTCTTCCATCATCTCTCCCCTGTTCTAACATCTTGTTGGTGTGTATAAACCTGTGTATGCACTTCAGTAAGGTGTCTTGGAAGTTGGGAACACTACTGAGAATATACATTTACTTCATTCCATTGAGGAGGAGTGCAACAACAAAATTAGAGGATATATATACTTGCAAATAGAAAATATTAAATGAGACATTTATAACTTTTAACACCTCTAAGATTTATGCCTTCAGATTCTTTACTTTCCACACATATAACCATTGAATACTTTTAGTTAATCACTATAAGCTAGTTCACAGTGGGGCTAGGGCTGTTCTGGTTTTTAAGGCCATTAATTCTGCAGGTATTACAATAAGCATTTCCATTCTTCATATATATATTCTAAACATAATGGAACATTTTAAAAAATGTTCTCAAATAGTTACTTGTCATAAAATCATAAGGCAAGATTTTCTTATAGATCTCAACTCTTATAATTGTATTTACTCTTTTGTGTTAATAAAAGTCATTATGCCTTAGATTCTTTAGTACAATATCCACATCAAGTTTTTAAACACACACCCTTGGATACATTTATTCATTCAGTTAAAATTTCCATTTCTTCTGTTTATAAAATGACTATTCCATACACTCTTTTAGCATGTGTGCTAATCGTTGGGCATATACCAATGTACCAGGCAGACAGACCAGTTCCATGCTTCTGTGAGGTTTACATTCTATGGGGAGGAAGAAAATAAGTAAGTAAGTAATCAAATGTGTGCTATGATTTTAGATATAAGTTCTATAATGAAATAAAACAGGGAGCTGGGATGGAAAACAATTCAAGGAAGGGAGAAGTAAATGTTCTAGAAACAGTAAGAAATTAATAGTAGGGAAAGGGGGAGTGGTAGTTGCTAAGGTGGAAATGGGGAGGAAAGTTCATGAAGTGATTTATATGCCATGCACATATGTTTGGCTTTGAGTTTGAATATAATTGAAACTGTAGCAGGCAACGCTGCTGACACATTTAGAAGCATTTCTTTGATCCATTCATCAGGTTACTTAGAAGGCTATGAGTTTTGAAGAGGAGCCAGAACACAAGACAGTTTTGTGGCAAATGCAGATTGTATTGCAAGCTGTCTTGTTGCTTGTTCCCCATGACCTGGTCGTTCTACTGTTCTAGAATGACAGATAATGAAAAGATAATGAATAATGAAAAACAATGATAATATGTTTACTCTCACGCAAGGCCCAATAAGAGAATCACAAAGCAGTCTCTTTGAGTTCTGGAGTAAGGCCATACATTCTGCAAAAGAGAAATGCTCAATGCTCAAAAAACAAACAAACAAAACATTTCCTGATAAAGTTGTGGGCCCTGACAGAAGCAGTGCTTAACCATAGGACGTGAACTGTCTCTGCAATTGGAGCTGCCCATCATATGTTAGATATTACCAGTCATCAAGTTATAGGATCTGGCAAAAAAAACAGCATCAATTCTTCATATAGATGTACTACAATCAAGGTCAGCCTTGAGCAGATAGCCTGGAGCCCCATGGCATTTACTGACCAATGACTCTCCCTCAGTGTAATTATACCTAATGTCTCATAGGATATTCATTAGGAACATCTGATGGAGGTAGAAAAACCTTTCCAAGTTCAAAGTTGGGTTGGCCTGTGCAAAAATTTGTACATGTATGTCCATAGCAGAAGCATTCATTCATATAACCCAAATGTACATCAACTGATGAGTAGATGAATAAAACATGGTATATATATGCAATGGAATATAATTCACCTATAAAAAGTAAATACTGATATAAGCTACAACAGGGATGAATCTAGAAAATATATGCAACATAAAAGAATCCAGTTACAAAGGATCACACACATGAGATTTCATTTGTATCAAATGTCCAGAGTGGGAAAATCTATATATTGTTTGCCTAAGGCTGGATGAGATAGGGGGCAGAGGAGTGTTGGCTAAGGGATATGAGCTCTACTGGGAATAATAAAAGTGTTTTAAAATTCATTGTGATAAAGGATATAATACTGTGAATATTCTAAAAGTCACTGAATTGTACACTTATGTAGGTAAATTGTATGGCATGTGCATTATACCTCAAACAGTCTTTTTAAAAGATGATAAAATGTTAAAATTGGCTATTGATATATACTGCAACTCTATGTAGGGTTGGTACTGACAAGCAGTGGTGAAGGGAAGTCCTCCCAATGGTCATAATTTTGAGCAGATTGCCTGGTCATCAATTTTGGGGGTGGGGGTGGGGGGTGAAGAAGAAATATGTAAAGTTAAGGATATACACAGAATCCTAATCAGTGGCAAATACTTGGTCAGGGACCTGGAATGGACAAGACTTGACGATCAGAGGCAATGAGGTATGAGAAAGTAGTATTTGGGTGATCTATGGGGATGAGTAAATATGCGGATCTTTATGTCTCACATCAATGACTACCAGGAACGTTCACCATACTGAGTAAGTCAGGTGGATAGAATGATCATCCCAGAGAGATCAAGCCAGCTTTCTTCCCTGAACCACTCCAGGGCTTGCAAAATGGGCCTTTGAACATAGAGGCCAAGGGAGCAAGAATGGAGACTCTACCTGGGTTCAAAAGAGTAGGTTCCTTCCCACCAAGGCTGATCCATCACCTCTTGCTGCTGAATGTCCAACCAGGCACAGAGACAAATTCTGAGCCCCATTCCTCTAGGACACTAACAAGCTGCATGGATTAAAATGATTATATTAGACCCATTTCACCTGGAAGGGCACACCAATCAATCCACCATTATTTAGATTGATACATGTTATAGCTGTAGTTTTACCTTTCATGCCAATGGTTTCTCAGCCAGCACCACTATTCAAGAACTCATAGTATAATTTATTAAGATGGAATTCTGCATAATAAAGCTTTGGACCAAAGAATACACATTTGTTAAAGGAGATGTGACAGTTGGCACATGACCATGGAATTCACTACCCCTACCCTATAACCATCATGCAGAGGTGACAACTTGGCAGAACACTGGGATGGTGCAACAGGAAGAATGCTAAGATGCACCCCCTCCTCCCACCCAGGATTCTCAGCCTTGGTGTACCCCCACCTTCTCTCAGCGATTCAATCAAACACTAATCTAGGCATTACTGTGAAGGAATGTTGCAGGTGTAATTGATGGACCAAATCAGTTGACCTTAATATAGGGGGATTATCTAGGTGGGGCTAATCACGTGGACCCTTTGAAAATGGAAATTTCCCTCTGGATGGTGACTGAAAGGAAATTGGAGATTCAAAGCACTGGAATAATTTGATGTGCTGTTGCAGGCTTAAAGATTGAGAAGGTCACCTGGCAAGGAATGCAGGCAGCCTCCAGTTGATGAGAGTGGTACCAAGATTGCATCCAAAAAGGAAATGGAAAGTTTAGTCCCACAACAGCTAGGAACTGAATTCTGCTAACAACCTGAAGGAGCCTGGGAGCAATATTTTTTCCCCTGAGCCTCCAGAGAGAAGGCAGTCCAGTGAAAACTTTGATTTCAGCCTTGTAATACCCTGATCAGAGAACCCAGCCATGCCATGCTGGAGCTAATAAATGGGTATTATTCTAATCCACTAAGTTTTTGATAATTTGTTATGAAGCAATAGAAGACTAATAGACATGGCTTCTGAAAGACATAACTAGAATGTCAATCTAGTGGAATTGGAGCACTCTCTTAAGCTGTAGCATGTACTTTGAACAAACTGTATTGTAACATAGTAGAATAATTGGGTCTAGGAACAAAAGGGTGGGAGGAGGAGTGGCACCTTTCCCCATCATTTCCGATGGCACAATTAGAAATTTTTACTTTCCATCTCCAAAATTGTAGGCTCTTCAGGAATAGAGTTCCTGATTCCAGGAATATGTTGGGAGGAGTGATGTTCCACCAGGAGACATAGGTTAGCACCCACTAAACCTAAAGCTATGATGGTTGTATCACTTTGAAACTGTTGTGTATTCCAGAAAAACATGTGTGCTTTAGTCCTCATTCAATATTGTTGGGTGGGATCTTCTTATTGTTTCCATGAGAAAGTTTCCACAATTGGGTGGGACCTTTTGATTAGGTGGTTTCCATTGAGATATGTCTCCATCCATTCAAGGTGGGGTTACTTACTAGAGTCTTTTAAGAGGGAACCATTTTGGAAAAAGCTTCAGAGCCCACACGGCCAGAGACCTTTGGAGATGAAGAAGGAAAATGCCCTCAGGGAAATCCTTTGAAATGAGAAACCAAGGGAGAAAGCAAGCAGATGTTGCCATGTGCCTTCCCAGCTGGCAGAGGTGTTTTGGACCCATCAGCCCTTCTTGAGTTAAGGTATCCTTTCCTGAATGCCTTAGTTTGGACATTTTTATAGCCTTCGAATTGCAAACTTGCAATTTAATAAATTCCCTTTTTTTAAGCTGTTCTATTTCTGATATATTGCATTCTGGCAGTTTTAACAACCTGAAACAGTGGTCATTTAGTCATTTATGCCAGTAGAACTACAGAAAAAGAAAATAATTACTTTACTGGCAAGAACAAATGACCCTGACTTTCATGGAAAAAAAAAAAGCTGCTGTTATAAAGTGGAGGCAGAAATGACTATGCCTAGAATTAGAGGCTTCTCTTTTTTTCTTTCATGTATGGTGATAGTCATGATGAGGCAATTGCAACAACCACATTCAATGGGAAAAATACAGGGGAGGCAGAGAGGAGCTTAACAAAGATAGGAAGGATCACACCAGGCATTACTAAAATAGCAGCTATTTCCAGAAGAAAAACTATTTGTGGTGAATTATAAATGTCCTAGGTGATGCGATCTGTGACATTATAAGAGAAAAAAATTTATTTTTCAGCGTGAGAGTCTTGATAGGTCATTTTTGCCATGATCAAAACAAGTATAAAAATAAATGGAGTTGTTATGGGATTTAAGTTGTTCAGATATGTAGTTATGTAGTTATGAAATATCTTTAATTTGATTAAATTCTTATCTTAAAAATCTTATTTCAACATGAAATAAGAGTATTTAAGTTACAGAAGAGCAAAGTTGATTATTAGGTAACATATTTCATTGTGAATAAATATTGATGATATTGTATTGTACTTCTTCATTTAAACCAAGGTCAAGATCAGGGAAATAAAGTAAATTGAAGCAGGAGAATTTAGACTAGTTAGAAGGAGAATTTATATTAGAAAGACCAAATTTAAGGTGTATTTTGGAGTCCCTGGCTATGTCTTTCTTTAGATCAGGAATGGGTAATCTTTTTCTGTAAAGGGTCATACAGGAAATATTTTACTTTGTGAACCAGGTGACTTTGTTTTAACTACTCAACTCTGCCACTATAATGCAAAAGCAGCTACAAACTATGGTAAAACAAAATGGGCATGTTTATGTTCCAATAAAACTTAATTTACATAATTGGCTAGTAGGCTGGATTCGGACCATGGGTTGTATAGTTTGCTATCCACTGCTTCTTATGCCTAGAAGCAGAGACTATAAAATCAACTAACCAAGGAGAAATAGTTTAGGAGGGTATTTTAGTTTCCTAGGCTGCTAAAGCAAATGTCATTAAATGGGCCAGGTTAAACAATGGGAATTTATTTGCTCATAGCTTTGGGGTTGGGAAAATGTTCAAATCAAGGTGTCAGCAAGGTGATGCTTTCTTCCTGAAGACTGTGGCATTCTAGGGCTGGTGGCTGGCAATCTTTGGTTCCTGTTACACATGGCAAAGCGTGTGGTGGCCTCTCCCAGTCTCTTCCTTCTCTTCCCGGTTCTGTTTCAGCTTCTTGCTTCCTTTGCTTTTCTCTCTGCTGAATTTCATTCCCTTATAAAGGACTCCTGGAATAGGATTAAGACCCATCATGATTGAAGTGGGACATACCTTAACTGAAGTAACCTTATCAAAAGTTCTCACTTACAATGGGTTCAAACACACAGAAATGGATTAAATTTAAGAACATACTTTTCTGAGGTCTATACAGTTTCAACCTACCACATTCCACTCTCTGAATCCTAGGAAGATAGGTTATTTCTATATGAAAAATACATTCATTCTATTGCAATATCCCAAAAGCCTGAAGTCATTTCAGAAACAATCCTTAGTATAAGGTCTTGTTTTAGCGGATTATAGGTGTATTCTGTCTGGGGGCATAATTTCCCTCTCTCTGTGGACCTGTGAAACCTAGAGAAGTTATCTGCTTCTGATATGCAGTGGAAGGTCAGGAATAGGATAAACATTCCTATTCCAACTTCCAGAGAAATTGGAAGGAAAGCAATTCCAAAAACATATAGGGCATACTCGATTAGACTTCAAAGTCTGAGTCATCTATGGGATTATGCTTTGTCCTCTGGTCCTAATGAAATGGCAGTTAAACCCCTTTCAAGGGCTTTCTCTGTGGTCAGGCTTTCCCTGAAACGGGGTGAAGACTTTGCCCTCTCCAAGCATTGGGGTGGCAGCCAAGCTCTCCACAAATTCTGGGGCACAGATCCCACCCTATCAGAGGACTGGGGGGCAAATCGACTCCCTACAATCTCTGAGGCACAAGCTCTGCTCCCTTTGAGCACTGGTGTGGCAGCACCACTCCTTCTGAATAATGGGATGAAGCTCTCTCCAAGCTCCAGAGCAAAAGGACCCTTTCTGCATTTTCACACACACAGGGTGGACCTGTTCTCTTGGCCCGAGAAGATAGCTTTGGTCCAGACCTCAGCTTTCATGGTTCTGCTCTTGAAGTGATTTTTCTTTCAATTTGTCCCATTGCCATCCCTTTTAGTCCAGACTTATAGGGGTTCCATTTATTTAAATTATTCAAAACAAAACAAAACAACTGGTTGGCCTCTCATATAGTTCAGAGGAGTACAGACTTTCCACATATCCTTCCTTGAAAGCTGCATTTCCAGTCCTGACTTGGATGGAAATTGCTGACTGCTTCCATGCTCAGTTAAACCCTCACTTGGAGCACTATCCCCTGGGCACTTGCTTTCAGAAACTTGGAATTTCCCAAACCATCAATTTCTGGTATCTTGGTGCCCAGGAATTCAGTTTTCCACTTATCCCTTTCCTCTTGCATTTTACTGTAAATTGCAAGAAAAAAGCAGGCTGCACTTTCCACATATAGCTTGGAAATCTCCTCAAAGATCCAAGCTTGTCACGTTTACATTCTGCCTTCGATCTAACATCAGAATTTAATTTTATCAAGCTCTTTGCCACTTTACAACAAGGATTGCCTTTTCTCCAGTTTCCAATCCCACACTCATCTCCCTCTAAGACGTCATGAGAAGTAGTTTTCGATCCGTAATTCCACCAACAGTCTCTTCATAGCCTTTTCTATGAGGCACCTCACAGTTCTCCCAGCTTGTGCTCATTACCCAATTCCACAGCTGTTTCCACATCTTTTGGTATTTGCAATAGCAGCACCCCATCCCCATTACCAAAATCTGTTTTAGTTTACTAGGCTGTGAAGCAAATGCCTTAAAATAGGTTGGGTTAAACAATGTGAATGTATTCACTCATGGTTTTGAGGCTTGAAAATTATCCAAATCAAGGTACCATCAGGTGATGCTTTCTCCCCAAGACCGCCAGTGATTCTTGATTCCTGTCACATGGCAAGGCATGTGGCAGCATCTCCTTGTCTCTTCCTTCTCTTCCAGGCTCTGTTTCAGCTTCTTGCCGTGGCGTTCCCTCTCTATGAATTAACTTCATTTATAAAGGACTTCGGAATAGGATTAAGGCCCATGTTGATTGAGCTGAGCCACACACACCTTAACTGAAGCAATCTCATCAAAAGGTCCTACTCACATTAGGTTCACACCCACAGGCACGGATTAAATTTAAGACCATGTTTTCCTGGGGTACACACAGCTCCAAACCACCACAAAGGATTACGTTTCTTTATATGTAAAGAAAACAAAATATGTTGGGAGCCTAGAGGTTCTGTACTAAGTTTTCTATTCCATGTGACCCCCTCTATGAGTGCACTGTTAGGCAGCTGCACTCTTTACTTTTCACAATCTTCGCTCAGGAAAAGGCAGTGTAATTTCTAAAGCATGTTACTGACAAAGGTTGCTGAATTTCCTTCTACGGAATTTTTCCTTTCGTTATTTAAACCTACTCAATTCTTTTTAGTTGTATTAAATTAAACAGGCCTGTATACTACTCTGCCTGTTTTCATTCCTTGCAAGGGAAATTGTACAACTAGATGCTCTGTTAGTGAAGCAACTATACTTTCTGTACCAAAGCCCCCTCCCTTCCAGGACTAGGAAAGTGTGCTTCTTCTAGGTAAGTTCTACCACAGGATGGTTCCTATTCTATGATGTACTTTGAGTGGTAAAATGGGTTAGACCAGGAGATGCAAACTAGAAAGGTTTTACAGGCTAGGCAGAAAATGAGGAGGCTGAAGAATAATTTAGTTTGTGTTGCTTACAAGTTTTCTTAAAAGAGAAGCTAGTATCTCATCTCTTGGCAAGCTGGCCAACACAAGCTCTGCCTAATAGCTATTCAATTCCAGATAATTGTTACCATGAAAAAAATTCCTAGTGTTGTTCATGCTTCTGTTTTTTCAAGGGATGGCAAAAATTAGGATTTTTTTTTTCTGCCAGTCGGGGTGGGGAAGAGGGCTTAAACATTTCCCAATTTTTTAATGATGGAAATTAATTCAACTTTTTAAAACACAGCATGGGACCAATGTTATGTGGTTAAAGCAAAGCACATCTGAAGGCTTAAAACAACTCTTGAGCCACCATTTACATCTTATGTAGAAAACAGATTCTTTTCTTTGGGCAACTTGAATTTGGAAACAGAGAGGCATAGTTAACAAGAAGGAAAGAAACTAACAAAAAAAATGAAGCAGAGTTGGAGCCATAGCAAAATGAAGCCATCTGTGCCTAGAACATGGTTTGTGCTTAGTAAATATTTGCTATTTGAATTCAATAAACAAATCTTCAAGCTAAATATTTGAACTACTATAAAAATATGAGTAAGCAGAGTAATTCAATTGGCAGTAAGTCAATTGAGATAAGAGTATAAAAAAGAGACATAAAGAAAAATAAACACTCAAAAGGAGAGCATTTGGTCTATGAGAGAGAAGGAAATAGATGCTGGTCCCAAGACTTCTTTTCATGGTACTTTTTAGCTCTAGTTCTAGTTCCTTTCCATATGTAACCTTATAATAAACTTCTCTGACCTGAAGGTAACATGAGTAGATTTCTTTTATTTATAACTAAAAAGATCTGAACCATGCATGTGACATTCTTGGGTACATCTAGTTGCTGTAGAATCAGTTAAGTGGATGGCTATGGGGGCTCACCTTATACATAGGGGCCCAAGAAAACTCATAAGTAAAATATATGCAATTCCAAAACAAAAGAATCACTCATCATCCAATGATATACATTGCTGTCAATTGATTTGATATTATAAAGGTTTATAACGTGCCAGCCAATGACTTTGATGCAATCTTTGATACAAGTGATACTTGGAATAATCTGGAAATAATAATAAGAAAGAACATAGTTTTGAAAAAAATTACAGTCTAGTGAATGGGATTTTGGGTTCATGCTAAATTAAAAATTTTTAAAAATCTCTGGTAAAATGAAAATTTGATTGTTTTCTTTCCCATTCAAAAATCCCTTTAAATTGAAATTCAGTGGTGTGAATGGTGTCTTCAAAATAGATAAATGCTTTGATAAAGCCAAATAAATCTGTTTCATAATTCAAAAAGAAAGATAAATTTTATCCACCCATTACATATAGTTACATGATTATTTTAATATTATCATATCATGTCATATTAAAATATTATTCTATATATACATTTCAAGAACACATTTTGGATTTATGGAAACCAGCAGATTACCTGTTAGATTTTGATTAAAATCAGGCGATTTCTGCTGCATGACTTGAGGTGATTTGGTCAATCTAAGATTATCAGATTAATCTATTCTAAGTAGTACATATTCATTTTAGCCATGCCACTTTGGGGAATAGTTAACTTAGCAACAGCATTGAGTTTGCTTATGGGAACTTAATTAGCAACATAAAAGTTCACTTTAATGTGTTGAATAAAACAATGCAATATGGATTGAATTTTTCTACTAATCCTGGGTTGAAATAAAATAATTTTAGGAGACTTTAATCTTAGACTTTCATTTAAGGTTGGCAAATTATCTAAAGATATCTGGAGAATATAAGCAATTTAACTTATGGATTCAACACCTAGATGTAATAAAGATGAAATGATATGTGGAGAATTTATTGATGTTACAAGAAAAGAGAAAGTATTAATTATGAATTATATAAGCCATTTCACAATATTTCCGAACTTGAAACCCAAGTATCTAACAGATTACTCATAATTTACAATTTTATTAGTCACTGAACTTTTCTTGAACTGTTTTGGATCAGAACACATTATTATTTTTTCACCATTGATAAAATTAGAAGCTATAAATTCTGGGCCTGTGCTAGATGGACTTTCTCCTTTTAATTACCAAGGAGTCATTGTATGTTCATGACTAAGAACTTCAAATAAATTAAATAAAACACTCTTTTTTATGTTTGTAACTGCATTGTAACAATCATTGAAAACTGCCTTTATAAACAGCTAAATTTTCCACAGAGGATGACTTAGTATTGGGAAGAACTTGATATAAAACATTTACTTTAAAAAGTGATGGGTTCATTTCCAGGTGTCTGCCCATGCAAAAAAAAAAAAGCGAAGGGTTAGGAGATTTAGTGGGGGTGGTGGGGTAGGGTACTCCTGGAGGGTAACTGTATTTCTTATTTACTTTTTACTAAATATTGTGATTGGAACATTGCAGCTATTGCTTGCTTATAACTTGTATTTTTCAATGTAGCATTGCCCAAATGCATTGAAGAACTTTGATTACAAATGTAAAAATTAGAAAAAAAAACAAATTAACTAATTGTTTCATATAGATTCATTGGCAGTAGCACTTCATTTAACTGTTTTGAGTACATTGTTTTACTCTGAGTTTTGAATATGTTTGGTGCTATATACTTATGAATTTGCTTTTATGATTAAAATATATGTCAAGAAACAAAAATAGAATATATAACATGTCAAGAATGATTGTATCTATAAACATACTTAGGAATTGGGTCATTCTGTACAATATGCTAACCATGATGAAAAAATAAATTGATACCCTTCCAGCCACAATCTGATCACAAAAGAGTAAATATTGACTAATGATCCAAAGAATGCTGAGCTCCCAGCTAAATGCATGAGTTTTGTGTGGGTCACAGTTCTAGGGTGATTTGAGGAATGCTTAGTAAAGAGCATAGATCTAGGGTTAGTGCTGTATCCTGATGCCTATAACACAGCTTATAAAGCTGTGTGGTGAAGACTCCCTGGCAGCAAATATAACCTTAAATCAAAAAATGCAGTCAACCCAGACAAACCCAGGATGGAGGAAGTGTGTGTGTGTGTGTGTGTGTGTGTGTGTGTGTGTGTGTATGTGTGTGTGTGTGGTGGGTTATATATTCTGACCTCATTCTCTTCCTTCTAATCTCCTGATAGAGTTGTCCATTGAAGAAATTCAACCAGAAGTCAGAAGTAAATCTTGACAGGTCAGTCTTTCAGAGCACAGAGCACAAAGCAGGATGCAGAAGGAAGACATGCAAGATAACAGGTAGATGGAAGGTATTCAGCACAGAGTCTAATCTGGTATTTGTTAATACTTTTGTATGTGTGTAATCTTAGAAAATTACTTAATCACTCTAGATATGAGAATTCTTATCTTTTAAATAAGATCCCTTATAATTTTAAACTGTTATGATTCTCTGAAAACAAATTCAAAATCAATTGTGTCCAAATTAGCGAGGTTTTATATTACTTACTGGAAAAGGTTTTACGTCTCATAGCTATTTAAAAGTTTACTGTCTTTTATTCCTAATTTCATATGGTTTTATGACCCCATTACTTACTCTTGGCAATTAACCTAATCTTTAAATTAAAAGGCTATGCATTAAGAAGTTTATCTATTTAAGATTTTCCTTCCTGTATGGGAATTCTTTCGAATCTCACATAAATTCTCCACTATTTCTTGTTTTTCTGTAAAATTCTTCACCATGTTTGAAAAAATATAGCTATTCAATAGGAAATAATCTACTCTTTTGTGATTTTAAAAACCTAAAATTCAGGCATAATTCTAATTAATTTCTAGGTACTTTTACTTAGCAAGAGAAATTGTTGTCAGAGAATATGAGGAACTAACAAACATTCATTAAGTGCTTTGGATCAAGCAATGCATTAGATATTTTATATACATTATTTTGTTTAAATTTAAACAATCTTTCTAACACATAATTATTAGAGTTTGATTTAACAGAAAAGGAAACTAAGGAGCAAAGATACTAAATGTCAAATCTTAGGTCACATAGTAAGTGGGTAAGTCAGTATTTGAGTACATGTGCATCTCATCTCAAAGCCAAGGCAATTCCTGAAAATATACCACATAGTATTTATGTCCTTCTTCCACTCTAATTTTTTAAATTATGCAACATGTACCTATGTTTTGAGAAAAATCACAAACAGATTTTAAGTTTAAAGAAGAAAATCTAAGTATGACATTACAACTAATTCCTTATTTATTAAGTTCTCTGTGTCTAAAACACTGTATTTTCAAGATCTAGAAAGTTCAAGTCAACACACAAAATAAAGCAGACAAAGGATGGTGTTTACCTTTCTGATTTTCTTTGTTGATATATTTCAGGTTTAAAATTTTAGTTTTTCAATCCAAGAAAATACAAATCAGACAAGGTCTGAAATTTTAAGTCGTGTGCCCTTCCTAAAGTGGGTGGAGAGGGTGGAGGCTTGGGAGAGATTCTGCTTCCAAAACGTACAATAGCTAGTTGTGGAAAAAATCTGCTACTGAGAACAATTAGAAAAGCTGAAGAAAATTTAAATCTGCCCAACAGCATTAGAGGAATACCAAAATAACCTAGATGTGAAGGATGGGAAGTAAATTGAAATATGCCTAACATTCTTTTTCATTCCTTTAAAAATTATTAGCAATTTATGTCATGCAGAGCTGAGAAGACAACAAGTTGAACATTAAAAAAAAAAGCACTTTTTTTTTGCATGGGTAGGTACCAGGAATCGAACCCGCATCCCCTACATGGCAGTGAGAACTCTGCCTACTGAGCCACCGTGGTCTGCCCAGCACAATTTTTGACAATCTCAAAAAGCTAATGAGACAAATATTAGTATCCAGGGAGTATCAAAGAGCAGAGGTCCTTGACCGAACTCAAGATGTACATTTAGAACCTGGAAGTGTCACATACTAAGAAGAGTAAACTGGAAATATACCACCTCCTGTAAAAAATAAAAACAACTTCAAACCAGCCTAATCCTCAACTGGATAGTCATCTTTGTCTACTCAGTCACACCATATGCCTTAAAGTAAAAGTAGGTATTTTTTTTCCTAGAGGGCAATTACATAGACAAAACCTTAGTCAATCTTCAATTGTTTAACACACACAGGGCTGGAATACAATAAAAATTACCAAACAAGCCAAAAAGAAGGGAAAATGGCAAAAGCATAAAGGAAAAATTATTAAAACAAGTAGGCCAGTAGACATTCCAGATACTGGAGTAATCAGACATGTGCTTTAAAATAACTGTGTCTAAGAAAATATATGATGAGATTGAAAATTTCACCAAAAAACACAAAACTGGAATATATAAAATAGAATCTAATAGTCATCCAAAACTGAATAAAACATACCTCTAATTAAGAATTAATACATATATTTAATACAAAATTAGACACAGCAGAAGATAAAATTAGTGAACTACAAAATAGGTCAAAAGGAATATCTACAAAAATCCTACATTATAAACAACATTTAATAGAAACATTGTTAGAAAATAGGAACAAGACTACAATATCTGCCCTTAAATCCCTTATACTCAATAATGTACTGAAATCAATATTATGTTCTTGCTTAGCAATGAAATTAGGCCAGAAAATATAATAAAAATAAAAGGATTAGACTTCTGCTTCCAATAAGATAAACGAAATAACAGTTTTCAGACATTGATTAAGGGGCAACTGAGGACAGTGATCCCCAAGAGAGGGAAAATAAATGAGGTGATCTCCACAATAGCTCCAGTTTATGGCTTTCAGAATTCAAGGAAGGAAAATTCAAGTAAATCTGTGCAGTCTCCAAGAATTCACGGGCACACTGTAAAACAGAGAGTGCAGATAGGCAGGGGGTTGTGTTTGCAGGACAGAAATCTGGAGAGTAGAGGGCTGTATAGAAATCTCAAGAAATCTGTGGAGGATTACCCTTAAGTATTCCTATAAGCATTGATGAGCATATCGGTATGAAACTGAGGAAAGAACAACTCAAAAGAATCAACCCTGTAGGGCACACAGGTCTGGGAAAAGTTCCTGCCCCTACCAGTGGGACACTGGGTAGAAAACTCAGAATGATATTATTTCAGTAGTGAAAAAAAGTCCTAGAATAAAGGCTTTTTAATTTCTCACTAAGAATCTTAAAGCAAACCTTGGAAATATCAAACTATTTCCAAGCAAATTCACTGTGTTTCAGAATATAGCCCAAGGAATTTTATAAAAATTCAAAATTTTCAGCACTCAAAGGTTAAATTCACAATATCTGTCAAGCAATCAAAAACTACCAGCAAAATATATTTCATATTTTGGCAAAATATCAATCAATACAAAGATGCAGAAATGACATGGAAGGTAATTAGACCAGGACATTAAAACAATCACTATGCATATATTCTATATATCCAGGATGGTAGAGGAAATATTGAGCAGGTATAATAGAGATATGGAAGATATAAAAAATTTCTACAGATGGAAACTACAATTTTCTTGATGAAAAATACACAACATGGGATTAGCTACTGGTAAGACATTGCAGAAGAAAATATTAAAAACTTGAAAATTAGCAACAAAAAGTTAAAATAATGAAACGCCAACAGGGCAAAAACAATGAAAAGATCATCAGAAGCTGTGGGACAACTTCAAACTAGCCTGGAAGTCAATAGAAATCATAAGTAAGCAGGAGGGTGACAGAAAAAGTGTTGAGGAAAGAATGGGAGTTTCACAAAATTTGATGAAAATGTCAACCCCATTGTTCTAGTTTGCTAGCTGCTGGAATGCAATATACCAGAAATGGAATGGCTTTTAAGAAGGGGAATTTAATGAGTTGCTAGTTTACAGTTCTAAGGCCAAGAAAATGTCCCAATTACAACAAGTCTATAGAAATGTCCAGTCACAGGCATCCAGGGAAAGATACCTTGATTCAGGAAGGCCAATGAAGTTCAGGGTCTCTCTCTCAAGTGAGAAGGCACATGGCGAATACAGTCAGGGCTTCTCTCTCAGCTGGAAGGGCACATGGCGAATACGGCGTCATCTGCTAGCTTTCTCTCCTGGCTTCCAGTTTCATGAAGCTCCCCGGGAGGCGTTTTCCTTCTTCATCTCCAAAGGTCGCTGGTTGGTGGACTCTCTGCTTCGTGTTGGTGCTGCAGCATTCTCTGTTCTCTCTGAATCTCTTTCTCCAAAATGTTTGCTCTTTTATAGGACTCCAATAAACCAATCAAGACCAACTCAAATGGGTGGAAACATGTCAGCCCCTAATCCAGTTTAACAACCATTCTTGACTAAATCACATCAACCAGGGAGATGATCTCATTACAGTTTGAAATATACAGTATTGAATAAGGATTATTCTACCTTTATGAAATGGGACTTATATTAAAGCATGGCTTTTCCTAGGGGGCATGCTTCCTTTTAAACCCGCACACCCATGGTTCCAAAAATTGCAATCACCCCAAGTACAAGAAACAGGAGGAAAACCGCACCAATGCATATCATATAATCCACTTGCTTTAAACTAGTGATAAAGAGAAAATCTCAAAAGCAGTCAGAGAAGGGATGCATTACATATAAAAGAGCAAAGACAAAAATGACAATGCAGTTCTTATCAGAAAAATAATCAAGCATAAGAGATTGAAGCAATATATTTAAAATACTGAAAGAAACACTCAGCCAATCCTAATTTCTATAACTGGGGAAAATATCTTTCACAAAAACAGACAAAATAAGGAATTGTAGAGACAAAGAAATGTTGGAGGAATATGTAAGCAGACCTGTACTACAGGAAATGGTAACCACAGTCCTTCAGGAAGAAGGGAAATGATACTAGATAGAAATCTGTATTTATAAATGAATGAAGAAAACCAGAATCTATAAATATGTGGGTAAATAAAAATAGACTACTTTTCCTAATTTAAAAATTTCTTTATAAGATAATTGACTGTTTTGAGCAAAATTAACACTATGTCATAGTGTATACAGCATATGAAGTTATAAAGTATTGTGGGTGTATAACATATTAAGTAATATAAAGTTTAACAACAATAGTACAAAGAGTGGAAGGGAAGAAATGGGAGTCTACTTTTGCAAGGCCTATCAAGTAGTATAACCTTACTTGAAAGTAAATTATAATAAGTTAAAAATGTATACTATAAACCTTAGAGAAATCTTCGAAATAAAACAAAATTGCAGATAATAATTAGAAAAGGATATAAAATGGAGCCATAAAATTATTCAGTTAATCTAAAAGTAGGCAGAAATAGAAGAAAAAAGAAACAAAGAACAAATGGAAAAATAAAAAAAGACCAAAATGGTTGTTTTAAAACCAACGATATTGGGTGGGCCACGGTGGCTCAGTAGCAGAGTTCTCACCTGCCATGCTGGAGATGCAGGATTGATTCCCGGTGCCTGCCCATGTAAAAAAAAAAGGGGGGGGGTGATGAAAATCAACCATACCAATAATCACATTAAGTGTAAATGATCTAAACAGAATATTTAAAAGACAGGGACTGTCAGATTGATTACAAAACAAAGACCCAACTATATACTGCCTACAAAAAACTCACATTAAATATTAAGACATTAAAAAGTTAGAATAAATGAATTGAAAGGGGCACAAGGGTAGTTCAGTGGTAGAATTCTCACCTGCTATGTGGGAGACCCGGGTTCAATTCCTGGCCTATGAACTTTCCAAACAAACAAAGAAACCAACAAAAACAAACAATTCAACAAATGGTGCTGCAATAATGAGGTACTCACATGGAAAAGGAATGAAATGTGACCCTGTCATATACCATACAAGAAAAACAAAAAAGAATGAATGGATTGAAAAATATATACCATGCTAATACTAATACAAAGAAATTGCTGTGGCTATATTAATACCAGATGAAGTAGATTGCATAGTCAAGAATATTCTCAAAGAAAATGAGTGACATTTCATGCTAATAAAGGAATCAATTTATCATGAGGACATGACAATCTTAAAGAGCTTCAACATATACAAAGCAAAAGTGCACATATAAGAAGGGAAAATGAACAAATCAACAAACAGTAGATTTCAAGAATTTTCTCTCAGTAATTGATATGATAAATACTTGGAAAATTAGTAAGTATATATAAGACTTGATGAGCACTATTAACTAACTTGACCTGATTAAAATTCACAGAATATCCCATACAACAACAATGCAATGTAAAATGATATGACCACTTAGGAAAACAGTTTGGCAGTTAAAAATATAAACCTATACCAACCATACTTAGCTATTTCACTTCTAGGTATTTAGCTAAGATAATGAAATCATATATCCATAAAAGACTTGTATACAAAAATACAGGGTACCTTTATTTTTATTGGCAAAAACTGGAAACATACCAAGTATCCATCAACAACTAAATGGACAAAACATGTTATATATATATATATATATATATATATATATATATATATAATGGAATAATCTACAGCAATGGAAAAAATGAACTACTGATACATGCTCTTCTAGTTTGCTAGCCACCAGAATGCAATACACCAGAAATGAAATGCCTTTTTAAAAAGGGGAATTTAATAAATTGCTAGTTTGTGTTTTAAAGCCATGAAAATGTCCCAATTAAAGCAAGACTATAGAAATGTCCAATCTAAGGAATCCAGGGAAAGATACCTTGAATCAAGGAGACCAGTGAAGCTCAGAGTTTCTCTCTCAAGTGGAAAGGCACATGGCAAACACAGTCAGGTTTCTCTCATCTGGAAAGGCACATGGTGAACATGGCATTGTCTGCTAGCTACCTCTCCAGGGCTCTTGCTTCATGAAGTTTCCCCAGGGGTATTCTCCTCCATCTCCAAAGGTTGCTGACTTGTGGACTCTGCTTCATGGCTCTCATCATTCTTTCATCCTTCTCTGCTCTCTCAGAATCTCCAAAGGTCACTGGCTGGTGGACTCTGTGGTTCTCTCGGCTCTGCTTGGCTCTGTTGTGGCTTTCTCATTATTCTCAAAAGGCATTATCTCAAAAAAAGTCTCCTCTTTTATAGGATTCCAGTAAACTAATCAAGAGTCATGTAAATTCATCTGCATCTCCATCTAATCAAGTTTAATATCTACAATTGATTGTGTCACATCTTCGTGGAGATAACCTAATCAAGCTTCCAACCTATAGTTCTGAATAGGGATTAGAAGAAACCATTCTAAGACTGATTAGGATTAAAACCTGGCTTTTCTAGGGTACATAAATCCTTTCAAACCAGCACACATGCTGTGTTAGTTAGGGTTCTCAAGAGAGAAAGAATCAACAGGGAACACTTGCAAATATAAAATTTATAAAAGTGTCTCACATGACCGCAGCAATGCAGAGTCCAAAATCCACAGGGCAGGCTGTGAAGCCGACGACTCCTATGGAGGGTCTGGATGAACTCCGCAGGAAAGGCTCACGAGCCAAGCAGGAATGGAACCTGTCTCCTCTGAATCCTCCTTAAAAGGCTACCCATGATTAGATTAAGCATCACTCATTGCAGAAGACACTCCCCTTTGGCTGATTACAAATGGAATCAGCTGTGGATGCAGCTGACGTGATCATGATCTAATTCTATAAAATGTCCTCATTGCAACAGACAGGCCAACACTTGTCCAATCAGACAAACAGGTACCACAACTTGGCCAAGTTGACACATGTCTCTGACCATAACAGTCCACCCCTTGTCAACTTGGCAGCTATATATATCACCTTAAACCATACTTAATTTTCAAATGAAAACAATAGACCACATTTGTTTTTCTTTTACCTGACAATACTCAATTGTCCTGCATATACTGGAAACACATTAAATCTCTCCAGAATAGGGTGCAAATCCTTGAGCAACATTCATTCTTAAACTTGATATCTTACAACTTAAATAGTGTAACATGAACAAAACAGCATTACAGTCCTCGTTTCTGTAACTGATCATGTGGTCGAAGTTCATATTTATCACTACCTTCTTCCACTACCCGTTCCATGTTCCCTTTACCCTCAGCAAGCACTTCATCTGGCCGTGGTTCTTTGCCTAGTGGGGTGACCCAAACCTTCATTCCTGAAGTTTCAGAGCCATTAGTACTCCTGCCTGGATTGCGTTGTTGCAGTTTTCCATTGATTTAATCACAGGGCATGGTAGTACTAAAAGACGCTCTAGGGGATCTCCTATACTCCAAGAAAACTCTTCTTTACCTCCATTATGTAGTTGCAGTCCTACTTCCTTCTGATAGCCAGGGTCAGTTACTCCAGACATTAATGTAATCCCCTTCTTGGCTTGTTGATCCAGTGACATAAGTAGCCCAAAGTGACCAGGTGGCAGTCTTAACTTCCAGTTCAGTGGAATCATTGTTGTTTCTCCTGGAGGAAGCACACCCCATTTTGGAACTAAAACCTGTAGACCAGCAGAGCTCAGGGTAGCAGGGACAGGAAGCAAAAATTTTCCTAGTGGATCACTAGGGGTGATAGTGAGTGGTACCACACCCATTTCCACCCTTTGATTCCTGGACCCATGGATCCTGGCTATGGGAGAAACAGCACCATACAGCAAATGCTGATTCAGAGCACATACAGCTTCCTGGAGGACATTACCCCAGCCTTTCAAGATACTGCCACCTAGTTGGCACCGTAATTGAGTTTTCAAAAGGCCATTCCGCCGTTCTATGAATCCAGCTGCTTCTGGATGATGGGGAACATGGGAAGACCAGAGAATTCCACGAGCATGTGCCCATTCCCACACTTCATTTGCTGTGAAGTGTGTTTCTTGATCTGAATATGCTATGTGGAATACCATGCCGATGGATAAGGCATTCTTTAAGCCCACGGATGGTAGTTTTGGCAGAAGCATTGTGTGCAGGGAAAACAAACCCATATCCAGAGTATGTGTCTATTCCAGTTAGAAAAAATCACTGCCCCTTCCATGAAGGGAGTGGCCCAATGTAATCAACCTGCCACCATGTAGCTGGTTCGTCACCTCAGGGAATGGTGCCATATTGGGGGCTGAGTGTGGGTCTCTGCTACTGGCAGATTGGGCACTCAGCAGTGGGTATAGCCAGGTCAGCCTTGGTGAGTGGAAGTCCATGTTGCTGAGCCCATGCATAACCTCCATCCCTACCACCATGACCACTTTGTTCATGAGCCTATTGGGCAATGACAGGAGTTGCTGGGGAAAGAGGCTGCGAGCTATCCACAGAACAGGTCATCTTATACACTTGATTATTAAAATCTTCTTCTGCTGAAGTCACCCTCTGGTGTGCATTCACATGGGACACAAATATCTTCATGTTTTTAGCCCACTCAGAAAGGTCTATCCACATACTTCTTCCCCAGATCTCTTTGTCACCAGTTTTCCAATTATGGGCTTTCCAAGTTCCTGACCATCCAGCCAAACCATTAGCAACAGCCCATGAGTCAGTATACAAACGCACCTCTGGCCAGTTTTCCTTCCAAGCAAAATGAACAACAAGGTGCTCTGCTTGAAGTTCTGCCCACTGGGAGGATTTCCTCTCACCTCTGTCCTTCAAGGACTCCCCAGAGAGGGGTTGTAATGCTGCAGCTGTCCACTTTCGGGTGGTACCTGCATATTGTGCTGAACCATCTGTAAACCAGGCCCGAGTTTTCTCTTCCTCAATCAATTCACTGTAAGGAACTCCCCAAGAGGCCATAGCTCTGGTCTGGGAAAGAGAAGGTAATGTGGCAGGAGTGGAAACCATGGGCATTTGGGCCACTTCTTCATGTAACTTACTTGTGCCTTCAGGACCTGCTCTGGCTCTATCTCGAATATATCATTTCCATTTTACAATAGAGTGCTGCTGTGCATGCCCAACTTTATGGCTTGGTGGGTCAGACAACACCCAGCTCATGATAGGCAACTCAGGTCTCATGGTAACTTGGTGGCCCATGGTTAAGTGTTCAGTCTCTACTAAGACCCAGTAGCAGGCCAACGGCTGTTTCTCAAAAGGAGAGCGGTTATCTGCAGCAGTTGGTAAGGCTTTGCTCCTAAATCCTAAGGGTCTGCATTGTGATTCTCCTATAGGGGTCTGCCAAAGTCTCCAGACAGCATCTCTATTTGATACTGACACTTCCAGCACCATTGGACTTGCTGGATCATATGGCCCAGCTGGCAGAGCAGTTTGTACAGCAGCCTGGACCTGTTGCAGAGCCTCCTCTTGTTCAGGTCCCCACTCAAAATTACCAGCTTTTCTGGTCACTTGATAAATGGGCCAGAGTAGTACACCCAAATGAGGAATATGTTGTCGCCAAAATCCAAAAAGACCAACTAGGCATTGTGCCTCTTTTTTGGTTGTAGGAGGGGCCAGATGCAGCAACTTATCCTTCACCTTAGAAGGGATATCTCGACATGACCCCCACCACTGGACACCTAGAAATTTCACTGAGGTGGAAGGCCCCTGTATTTTTGTTGGTTTATCTCCCATCCTCTGACACACAAATGCCTTACCAGTAAATCTAGAGTAGTTGCTATTTCTTGTTCACTAGGTCCAATCAACATGATATCATCAATATAATGGACAAGTGTGATGTCTTGTGGGACGCAGAAACGATCAAGGTCTCTGCAGACAAGATTATGACATAGGGCTGGAGAGTTGATATACCCTTGAGGTAGGACAGTGAAAGTATATTGCTGACCTTGCCAGCTGAAAGCAAACTGTTTCTGGTGGTCCTTACTAATAGCTATTGAGAAAAAAGCATTTGCCAGATCAATAGCTGCATACCAGGTACCAGGGGATGTATTGATTTGCTCAAGCAATGATACCACATCTGGAACAGCAGCTGCAATTGGAGTTACCACCTGGT